>SJYF01000191.1:1645936-1657150 GCA_006410515.1 Procapra przewalskii | reverse complement strand
AGGCTATGGTTTTTCCTGTGGTCATGTATGGATGTGAGAGTTGGACTGTGAAGAAGGCTGAGCACCGAAGAATTGATGCTTTTGAATTGTGGTGTTGGAGAAGACTCTTGAGAATCCCTAGGACTGCAAGGAGATCCAACCAATCCATTCTGAAAGAAATCAGCCCTGGGATTTCTTTGGCGGGAATGATGCTAAAGCTGAAACTCCAGTACTTGGGCCACCTCGTGTGAAGAGTTGACTGATTGGAAAAGACTCTGATGCTGGGAGGGATTGGGGGCAGGAGGAGAAGGGGACGACAGAGGATGAGATGGCTGGATGGCATCACTGACTCGATGGACGTGAGTCTGAGTGAACTCGGGAGATGATGATGGACAAGGAGGCCTGGCGTGCTGCGATTCATGGGGCCGCAAAGAGTCGGACACGACTGAGCGACTGAACTGAATTGACTGAGTGTTATTATTAGTACCTCATTGCTCTCAAATAAGCCCTGTTTCTCTGTCCCCGCTGTGCCTTCCTGCAGAACTGCTTAGACCACCTCCATTCATTCATGCATCCCTCCCCTCCCCTCCCAGCAGCCAGGGAAGAGGCCAGCAGGTTGGGTCCAACCCTGGCCAGGGCCATCCCTACCCCCCATCTCAGAGGGCTGAGGGACGGCCCATGCCCTCCTCTTGAGACCTTTCCAGGCCTTCCCAGTCCCTACATACTCTCACCTTGGAGGCTGTAGTTTATTGAATGTGATCCCCCCAAAATTCATGTTTACCCCAAACCTCAGACTGCGACCTTATTCACAAATAGGGTTTTTTCAGACATCATCAAGTTAAATTCAGCTCACACTAGATTCGTGCTCAGTTGCTCAGTCGTGTCCAACTGTTTTGAGACCCAGTTGCCTGCAGCCTGCCATGCTCCTCTGTCCATGGGATTTCCCAGACAAGAGTACTGGAGTAGATTGCCATTCCCTTCTCCAGAGGATCTTCCCAACTCAGCAACTTAACACTCATCTCGTGCACTGGCAGCAGATTCTTTACCATTGAGCCACCTGGGAAGCCCATTAGGATGGGCCCTAAATCCAAGGACAGGCATCGTTATAAGATGAGGAGAGGACACAGAGAGATACAGTCAGAGAAGCAGCCGTGCACGGACGCAAAGACGGGAGTGATGCCGCCACTGGACGCTGGAAGAGGCTAGGAAGCGTCCTCCCCTAGAGCCTTTGGAGGAGCGCCGCCCGCCCGCACCTTGACTTCAGACCCTGGGCCTCCAGAACCCTGAGAGAATGAATGCCTGTTATTTGAGGCCAATCGGTCTGTGCTTGTTTGTTCAGCAGCCCCAGGAAACTAAGACAAGGCCATCGCACCTCTGAGCACCCGTGTCCCTCATTAAATACCGTTTATGGCCAATAACATAGGAGTCCAACCACGTCCCTGCCGACCAGCAGCCCTCTGTGACATTTTGTAGATGTTTCATTAAATTTGTATTGATTACGATTTTGCAATTTCTTTTCCGTATTTCACAGCCAATGATGGCTTTCGCCAGGTTTCAAACGTTTTCTCAGGCTTTGAAAAGCCTACCGCCCGAGGGTCCCATGCCCCTGAGGCCCGGTCGATGGATCACCCCACCCCCCTCGCTGCCCTCCGTCCTGCGGGTGCCCTGAGGACCACAGTCAGGTGCCCGGGACCTGGCCAAGGGACCCCTGCAGAGCCCTGTAGAAGTTTGGCCGAGGGGCATGGACTGCAGGTCAGCGGAGACCCTCCCTAGCCCCCCTGGCCTCCTCCAAGCCTCTGGAGTATGGTGGAGATGGAGACCCTGGGAGAACAAAGGTCAATGCCTGACCCTGGGGGCAGCTCCCATCTGTCCTGCCTTCCCTGTGTTGATTTCCCTCCCCTACTCTTGGCTCAGCAGCCCCCTCTTCGCAGCTCTCGCGTGCCCCCTGAGCTGCTGCCCAGTCGCCACGTGGAAGGCCCCTGCAGCCCATCACCCTGCTCGACACTGACCATGTTCACGAGATCCTCGGGGCATCTCCAGCCACATCCTTGCAGGCCAGGGTGGGGGCGCACGGTCTGGCCACTCATGGTGCCTCCTTCCCCGCTGGCCGCCGGGAGCCGGATCCACTCTGCAAGAAGGGGCTCAGTGTCCTTGCAGCATCCACTTCCTGCCGTGGTGGGAGGGCCCTGACTTCTCCTCTGTGAGGCCAGGGAACAAAGCTGGGGGCACTCCTGGGGCCATGAGCACACCTGCTGAGGCAGGACAAAGGCGCACCTTCGCTTCTGAACCAAGGAAAGCGACGGCGGCACGGGCAATGAGCCCAGCGCGGCTCCGTGGGCTTCCTGTCTCTTCATAAGGAAGTGTTCTGGCCAGTCCTGCTTCATAGGTGGCTGAGCAGGGGTCAAATCGCACCTGGAGTTACTATCATTTGGCTCCCAAGCCTTCTCCCCTTTCTCCCTCCTGTGGCCATAACTCTCCTAAACATTATCTCACAGTCTATGTATCCCGGGTGTGCTCCACGCACCCAAGCAGTGATGGGGTCAGGGTGTCCTGGTAAAGCGGAAGCTGCGGGTGAAAGGTGAGCCCGCTGGGTTTGCCTGGCCCTGCTCTTCTTATCCTTGCATCCTGGGAAGCTTTCACCTCCCTTCATCCTCCATCCTTCCTTGGGCATCTCATCTGCCCTCTCCATGGACCCTGGAAACTTCCCCAGCACCCCCAACACATCTCCCAAGGGACACCTGTCTGCCCGTCAGCGAGCCAGGGCCCAGCATGTGGCTGGACGGGGCAGGTGCCCTTAGATACCTGCAGAGGGCATGAATGAGGAGGGTCCCCACCTCTAGCAGGAGGCCCAAGCTCCACCCAGCAAGTGAGCCAGTTTGCTTTCTTCATTGCAGACTTGGAGCCATCACTGGCAACCTGTGACCTCCCAGGGGGAGACCCAGAACCCCAGATCCCATCGACCTCGGGACTTCACCATCCAGTCTTTCAGGGCATCCACCTGTGTGAGGGCACCCGCATCACCCTTGCAGCCCTGCACTGCGGCCACGGGACAAGAGTTACTCCTCTCACCTGGGGTGCCACCCCCTTCACCCCCACCCGGGCCATTTTGACGGATTCCACTTGTAAACATGGAGACAACAGCAGCTAGAAGCCCAATCTCTACAGCTCTTTCCATTGTAAAGCCCCAAGACCTCAATATGTACGCTAACTTTTAACTTCCTTTTAACTAAGAATTAGCTCAGAGGCAATTTCTTCCATCACATTGATGCAAATCAAGGCAAAGTAAATGAAATGTAAAGCAAAATTAGCCCCGAAACCCTCTTCCTTGTCACCTTTGAATAATAGGATGACAAAGCAACTATTTGATCTCTTGGGCTTAGAGTTTTTATTGCTGGACATCTCGAAAGGAGATGTGATTATAGGGCCTATTTATCAAAAAGATTAAGGAAATCGAGGGATGGGAATTGGTTTGCAAGAGTTCTGGAAATTATATCAACGTGACCCTCTAGGTCTGCATTTTTCATGCTGCGTCCAGCAAGTTTCTGCCATCCTGCTCTTTTCCCTCCTCCCTCCCAGCTCCCCAGATCAATGCTCATGAATAAGGTTGATCCAGAGGGACTGTAAGAGCAAGAAGCCACAGAGAACCCCTGCCTCCCATCCCAGGGCAGAAGGACGGAAGCTTGGCCGACCGACGCAAGGCTGGCTGTTGGGAGAAAGACGTGTTTTCTTCAAACTGTGTTACCAAGGATACGGCATCCAGTCCTCCGAATCTGAATGAAAGAGCCTGGTTTCCGGTTTTTTGTGTGTGCATTTCATAATTTAGAATATGTTTGGTTTTCATTTGCAACCCGGCCTGCTGGCCCATCCTCCCCACAGCTCTGCAAACTCGCCCATAATGAACACGAATAAATCAAACCTTCTCAGCTCCAGCCGCCACACCGGGAGGAGTTTGGGCGTGTTGGGATGATCAAAGGGTTCTCCTGGTTGGGGGTTCTCAAGACTTACCTGGGGACTGTTACTCCAGGGACTTTTACAAAATGCACATGCTTGGCCCCCACTCCCAGGGTAAGGCCCAGTAGGTCTTGTGGAAGTTCCCTGGATGGTTCCGGGGCACACACTGCTTGAGAACCAAGTCTAGTACTCTCACTTCCAGTGAGGCAATGGAGGCCCTATGGGGCTGGGGCGGGGGACGGGGAAGTGTCCAGGAACAGGTGGCCATTAACAGCTGCCCCCGGCAGTGCAGGGGAGACGGGAGCAGAGGTGCTGTTCCTGGCTCTGCCTCTTGCCAGCTGTGTGACCTTGGGCAAGCTGCTTGATGTCTCTGTGGTCAACTTCCTTAGCTGAAAAGAATGGGGGCAGTACAGCCTGTCTTTTTGCTGGGCTGGGGAGAGGCTTATGGGAGATCACACCAGTGCGTATAGGATCCCCCCGCACCCCCGCCACCAGCATCCCGCATAACGACATCCAGCACGTGTCTCTGTTGAGGCTGCACCATAATGAAGTGGGGCCTTGGAGGTGCTGCACCCCAAGTTCTCAGGGCTTCTGCCTTAGCTGGCCACTCTAGACGTCTCCAGGGATGGCCGTCTCTGGCCCCATCTGCCCTCCAGGGGGCAGCGAGCCATCCAGGATGCCGGGAGTGCCCCGGCTGCCCAGGCGCCCCTGCTAGATTCTTTCTGAGCCTGGAGACGCACACACAATTTCCCCACCTTGGCTGCTAGAAGTGACATCTTTGCACCCACAGCCCCTCTGTCAAAGGCTCTGCAAACCCCACGAGTGCCTTTCTGGAAAAGAGCTCCCCACCTTGAAGGCTGTGTTAGTTTCCTAGGCTGTCACGACAAATAGCCACAAAGCGGACGGCTTAAGACAACAGACACTGGTCTTTTCATGGTTCTGGAGGCCGAACGTGTGTCAGCAGGGTTGGTTCTTTCTGGAACCTCTGAGGGAGAATCTAGTCCACGCCTCTCTTCTCTTCTGAGGAACATCGATCTTCGGTGCTCCTTCCCCGGCTTGTAGAAGCATTACCCCAGTTTCTGCCTCTGTTGTCACATGGCTTTCTTCCCCCGTGAGTTTGTCTCCTGTCTCTTACCAGGACACTTGCCATTGGATTTAGGGTCCACCCAGTGAATACAGATGATCGCATCTTGAGATCCTTCACTTAATTATATCTGCAAAGACCCATTTTCCAAACACCCTCACATTCACAAGCACTGGAGTTAGGACTGAATATAACTTTGGGGGATCACAATTCAACCCACTTCAGAGGGGATTTCGGGCTTCCCCAGTGGCTCGGTTGTAAAGAAACTGTCTGTCGTGCAGGAAATGCAGGTTTGATCCCTGGGTAGGAAAGATCCCCTGGAGGAGGACATGGTAACCCCCTCTGGTGTTCTTGCCTGGAGAATCCCATACAGAGGAACCTGGCGGCTACCGTCCATGGGGCAGCAGAGAATCTGACACGGTTGGAGAGACTGAGCGTGCATGCATAGGAGATTTTTAATTCCTGTATCTTCTCAATTCTTAGAGCTTTCTTTCCTGCCAAATTGTAATATTTCCATCCACATGTATCTTACAAACAATGCAGTATTTCTGCCTCCCCCCAAGCTGCTGTTAAATCAGTCGTAGTTGTGTCCTCTCGTCTATCATGAGCTGACATAGTGCTGGTCAAAGGAAGCCCTTGGGCCTCCAGGTTGGGGACCCCTTTTGCTGGAGGCTGGAGATGGGAGGGCCCGAGGCCAGCCGGGCCTCTCGTCCTCTGCCTTGGCACGGCCGCTTTCCAGCCGCAGTGGGCCACCCCAGACTGAGACGCCGAGGGCTCTGGACCAGGCCTCCCCTCGGGGCGGGGGCAGGTTTGCTCTCTCACCACCACTCCCGTTGGCTGTTGGTCCTGGGGCCAGCGCCCCGCAGCCTCCAGGCCTCCAGGGAGGTGGGGGAAGCAGGGGAGGGCCCTGCAGCGAGCCCCGCAGCAATTACTTTCCATTAATTCTCTCATCTGTTCCCCTCGCCCTTCTCACCCCAAGGGGCTCACTCATGACCCTTTGAACCCCAACGGTTAGAAGTGTCATGACCTCAGAGAGGACCCCACTGTCCCAAGCCACGTCCCTCCCTTCCCATCCCATCATGTACACACACAGCCAGTCCTTCTTGACCCTGACACTTGTAATCATTTGCTAATTTTTTGTTGTATTTTTTGTCATTCTTGCCAATCAGGCTCTAGCTTCATGAGGGTAGTGCCCCCAGTCCACTCACTCATCTCAGTTTCAAGCACAACCTTGACTCTAGAAAGCATCCAGCAAACGACTGAATGAACGAATGAGCAGACGAATAAGTGACTTCAATCCACAAGACACCCCCAGGAGAGATTTCACAGCCCAGGATGCTGAGCTCAGCAAAGTATACCAGACGGGCAGACCACACAGGTCTTGGATGGGACTCCAAAGTCTTCCTAGCGACAGCCACACAAGCTCATTAGACACGGTCGGCCATGCTGTCCGTGCTGATCCACAGAGGGGCCCCATCAGGAGAAGAGCGGGCTCAGTGTGGTGACTCAGCCCCGCTCCTCAGGGTCCAGGCTGGGGGTCCTGGACAGGAGACCGCAATGTGACAGTCTCCTTGCGACCCCCCCACACATATACCCCCACAAGAAAGACCAACCCAGCGCCCCCACACCAATGTTCTGGGACTCCTGCTCCCGGCTGGTGACTGAGGGTGACAAGGTGGGAGATGGGGGCTCCAGGCCCGCCCACAACAACCTCACAAGCCTCCCTTTAAACCTGCATGGTGTCTAGAACAGCTCCACCCAACTTGCTCTCCTACCCTCCCACCTGCCCTTGGAGTCCACCTTACACTGTGGGCTTACTGCCCTCCAGTCTTTCCTGACACCCTCCCCAATTTTTTCCCCTGGGCGTTTCTCCGATAAAATTCTAGCAGGGTATCCACTTTTCAAGGGATCTGGTGTGTATGCGGTGGGACATCCCATCTTCTTCTGAGGGGATCGCTAGGGCCAGGGCTCCAACTGTCATTCTCTGGGGGAGCTGGGGCTGGAGACAGGAAGCCCTGGCTGAGCCCCTCGAAGCTGGCAATGTGCTGGCCACTGGGCCTGCTGGTTGTGGGTGCTGAGAAAGGAGAAGCTTGCAGAATTAGAGGCTTTCAAATTGCAAGTGCTAGCATTGGACTCAAACGGGCTGCAGCATTATAAAAAATGAAAGGTTCATGTATTAAAGGAAAACCCAGGGAGGTTACTCTCCTCTTCCGGCTGACGCAGGACTCGAGCCTGCACTGGTGCCCGGTGCAGGGCCGAGCGTCCACAGGGAGGCGCTACCTTCCAGTAGCAAGATTGCCGCTTCTAGCTCAACCACTTGGGAGAAAAGCCCGTGTGACACTGCTATGCTTCTGAATGGCCTGCCGTGGGTCACATGCCCACCGCTGACCAATCACTGGGGTTAGAGGGAATGAAGTGATCTGATTGGCCAGGCCGGGATCACGTGTCCATCATTGGGCCCGCCAGGTGGAGTGTACCTGCTGCAGTCCACGTGGACCACGAGTGGAGTGCAGCTACCTATGGGGAAAGTCAGGAAGCTGGTGCCCCAAGAGGACCTGAAGGGTGGCAGCACTGTTAGCCCCGCTGGGGGAGCCCCAGGCCCCACAGGCACCCATTACATAGAGTCAGGGCTCAGGGGCAAGAACTTTACGGAGCCTCACCTACCTCCCAGATCAATGGAAAACTGGGATCGTGAGGAGAGTTAGGATAGGAGAGGGTGTGGCAGAGACGGGATTGATCCTGAGGATACAGAACAGATGTGCAGAAGTCAGCATTAAGAAGGAAGAGAAAGGGCTTGGGAAGGAAGGGAGTCGGAGTGGGACCCAGCCAAGAAGCCCCAGAGTGGATAGTGTATACACATCTGTTAAGACTCTGTGAAGCAAATAAACGAGGACCCCTAGTCTAGCCAGCCATGTTAATCTTGATAAATGAGTCTACACCCCGGGGCCCTCATCTGCTCAGAATCCACAGCCACCTGATATTAATGTCCCTTTGATGCCTTTCACAGCTGGGCCCTGATATTTCCTGGTTTGGGACAACGGGGCATTTGGATTTTTTTTTTAATGGCAGAATCTAGCAGCTAATTAGGCCATTACTCTTCAAAGATTTAATTTGCTTTGATGGGCCAATCTATAATTATATTTCCAAACAGCTTCTATTTAATTACTGCACAAAATGAATGAGGTCCTTGAGCAATTTGTGTCTGATAAACTTACCTCCTGTTTTAGTTCCTGAGACAAAGAAAGACAGAGGGTGGGGGGCTGGGGGGGAGAAGACAGATGGATGGGGTTGGGGATGGAGGCTGACACCGCTGGAGGCAAGTATCCGCCCAGGAAAAGTGTTGCTGGGATCGTGTGGCTGAAACCACAGGAAGGACCGTAGTGGGGAAGATGAGGCCCTACCTCCCTCTGGAGGGAATCAACAGATGGTCGGGGTGTTGGGGAGGGTGGTTATCACTAGAATGGAAGCCCCAGGAGGGCAGAGATTTTTATCTGTCTTTACTTCTGTGGTCCAGGTGCCTTGAGCAGAGCTTGGCTGCCAGTAGTTGCTCAGGCAACACCTGTTTAGCAGGTATATTGTGTAGACCTGATGGAAGTCAAGGTTCTGTTGCGGAGAAGGCAAGTTGTTAATTTACACCCTGGCCCTCTGACAGCTCATCACCTAGTGAATCTCACAGCCCCCAGGGAAACTATGGTCAAACAGTTCAGCATCCATTCCCCCCTTTTCTGGGGATGTCTCTCTCGCTTCATCTTGAGGGGCCACCTTGCCTCCTGAACTCTGTCCTGGGGGGTGTCTTGAGCTGAATGGTGTCTCCCCTCCCCACAGTCACGTGTTGACATCATAACCCGGAGTTCTTCTGTGTGTGACCTTACTGGGAAGGAGGGTCATTGCAGCCATCATTAATCAAGATGAAGTCACATTGGAGGAGGGTGGGTGGGCTGCAATCCAGTATGACCGGCGTCCCTATAAAAAGGGGAAAATTTGAACATAGACACAGACAGAGAGAGAATTCAGAATGAAGACTAGAATGATGCTGCCACAAGCCAAGAAGCTATCTGAAGCTGAGAGAGAAGCCTGGGACGGGTCCTCCGCTAATGCCCACGGGGAGGAGAACAGTGCTGCTGACCACCTTGATCTTGGACGTCCAACCTCCAGAACTGAGAAACAGTGCATTTCTGGTGGCTAAGCCTCCCAGCTTGCAGTGTTTTTTAAATTTACTTTTTACTGGACTATACTTGCTTTACAGTGTTCATTTCTGCTGCACAGCAGCGTGAATCAGCTATACATATACAAATATCCCCTTCATCCTGAGCCTCTCTCCCACGCCCTGTCTTACCCCTCTGGGTCATCACAGAGCATGAGCTGAGCTCCCTGAGTTTGCGGGATTCTTCATGGCAGGCCTAGCAAACTCTTACAGTAGGAGCATCAACCCCAACACCCTCACCTGCTGCAGCCAAGATGCTGCTCAGGTGACCCCCCCCTCCCTGAAAGGTGACCCCATGGCCATCAGTGAGCCCTGGCATCCTCCACCAGCTGGGTAGGTCTTCTGTGGGGAATTTCTTTCCAATCTCTCCTTCAGCTCTCTGGGTTATCTCCCCAGAACGTCCTGAGAACTTTGAGGGGCTTTCTGAATTCAGAATGTTTTTTAATCTTGCTGTCAGTCAGATGCACCTGACTGACGTCAGAACCAAGAGCTGTCCCTGGAAGCCAGGTCTCTAAGCAGGGAGGGGGCGAAATCTCCCTGCCTTCCTGCGCAGCGGGCTTGCTCACGATGGAGTCATCAGCTCCCTCCTGCCCCAGCCACACATCATTGCGCTCATACAGATCATGTGACTGGGCCAGGGCATGCTGCAGTGAATGAGGCAGCAGGAAGGGAGATGATTAAGTGAGCAATTTCAGTACAGCGGGGTGGGCGTAGTGACGAGAAGAGAGGGCGTGGGCACACAGATGAGGGGCACCTCACTCGGGGTGGGTGGAGTGGGTGGTCAGAAATGCCAAGAGAGCAAGGCTGCCAAAGTCTGGAGAGGACGGAGCTAGGGGGACCCGCTGTCCTGCTTGCCTGGGACTGTCCTGGTGGTAATGTTGAAAGTCCTGGGTGCTGGGAAGCCCCAGGGAATGGGGAGAGTCGGTGCCGAGACAGGGCAACCAGGGGATACTTTGTGACTGGAGTGGAGAGAAGGGGTTAGGCCCTGAGTGGCCAGGGAGGTGGTTCAAGCAGTGATTCTGAGCCTTTCTGGGGTTGAGAGTGACAGACCTGCTCCGAGACCCTGATGAGTACCGTGGACGCGCGCCTCCAACAGATGTACACGGCTGCTTGCCCGCGGCACTTTTCTCAGGCACCAGATGCTGTTGCTAGCAGCTTCAAGGTTTTTGCAGATCCTGAGGTCCAGTGCTCCTCGCCTCCTGTCTATCAACAGCCCAGCTCCTCAGGCCACCTATCCCTCCAAGAAACCTGCCCCTGTGCTCAAGGTAATTCCCAGGTCAGCTGCGTTCAAGTCAGTTTATACCTATGACAAGTAGGTCGTGAACCCAGGGCTCAAGCTTGGGGAGATCTGATACCCAGAACTTTGCGTTGTCTACTGTCTCAATGCCTGATATGTGTGTGTGTGTGTGTGTGTGTGTGTGTGAGAGAGAGAGAGAGAGAGAGAGAGAAAGAGTGTGAGAAAGGTATTCATCACACCCGTTTTTATTTGAAGACAATATTAACAGATGAAGGAACAGCCTGCATTTGCTTGAAATACGATTGTGTAAGCAACTGTGTTTTATTCAGAAGGTCCACCGAGGAAGTGGAGCCTGATGTGCTGTGATGGATTCTCAGGGCAGCTGGACAGCTGTGCTCTCTCTTCTCCAAGGGGAGGGAGGTCACCAGTCTCTGGCTTTACCAGCAGCATCCGGAGCCCAGGAAAGAAACTGCGTTATTAATCGTGTCCATCATGACACTTGGGCTTTCCAGGTTGACTGAGTGATAAAGAATCCACCTGCCAGTACAGGAAACCCCAGAAGATTCCTCTGGGTCAGGAAGATCCCTTGGGAATAGCAACCCACTCCAGGATTCTTGCCTGGGTAATCCTGTGGACAGAGGAGCCTGGAGGGCTGCAGTCCGTGGGGTTGCAAAGAGTCCGACACGACTTAGCAACTAAACAACAACAAGAACAAATCATGACACTGAATCCAGGAAGCAGACAGGTTGGAACAACTAG
>SJYF01000191.1:1575533-1591067 GCA_006410515.1 Procapra przewalskii | reverse complement strand
TCGGGCCTTTTAAAAAGTTTGGGCACGCACCCTCTCCCTCCCCCGCTCCCCGAAGTTTCTTGGGCGAGGGGAGGCCGTGACCCCGAGTCTCGGGTCCCCTCTCGGGTGGGGTTCGGGGTGGGGAGGTGAGGAGGAAGCCCGAAGTCCGGTCTCGTCCAGCGCGGCCGGCGCGATGCCCTCCAGCTGGTTCTGTTCAGCGCCCTCGCCTGCCTGGAGCCGGCGGGGCCGGAAGGGGCTCTCTCTCGGGCTCCGAGGGCGGGGGCATGGTCCCCATTCGCTTGTGGGGCGCCGAAGTGGGAGCTGCAGGGGGGCGTAAGCCGGGAGGCAGGGCCGTGGAAGGGCCTGCAGAGGAGTTCGTGGTGTTTCTGTGGAAGGAAGAAAGGAAATCGAGTCCTGGAACTGCGCCTTCGTGCAGAGTGAAACGAGCCGGGTACTCACGCAGGGAGAAAGAAAAAAAGCAGGTGGACCAGACTCTTAGTAGGGCCCTTAGTACAGGAACCAGGTCTCCTGTTTTTCCACCTGGAGTTGCAGTGCTCAAAGTGTGGTCATCCACACCTGTTTCCAAATCACTGAATGCTTTTTGGAAGCCCCTGAGCATTCATCCCAGCAGTGTTGCCTGAGTGGGAACAAAATTGACAGCTTCCCAGGGCTCCTCTCTGCCTCGTTCTTGGGAGTCCATCTTTGGTACCTGCTGCTTTTACTGCACAGTGAAGTTGGGGTCACCCACTGCAGAGAGGGTCCAACCACCGTCAGCCGACCGCGTCCAGCCTGGTGGCTACTTTTATACAGCACAGAAGCTGAAAATGGTTTTGACAGTGTTTTTTTTTTTTTAATAGTTGGAGGGGCATCAAAAGAGGAATAATGTTTCAAGTGAAATTCAAGTTTCAATGTAAGTCAAAGGTTTATGAATTACATGCTTGTTTATTTGCAAGTTGTCTCCGGCTGTTTTGTGGCTATAACAGAGCTCAAGAGTTGTGACAGACCACAGAATCCAAAATATTTCCTATCTGGCTCTTTACAGAGAAGTTGCTGACCCTACAGAGAGTTTGCTGACCCTCGCCTAGGAAAAGAGGGACATACTCTAGGAAAGAAAAGCATCTGTGTATAAAAGTCATGTTTAGAAATGAATAGAATGGACTCAGTCACTTTTACTTTCCAAAAAAAGCAGAGGGAGTCATGTAGTTTTCTGAATTAATGGCAAAGTATTTGGATTAACACAGGCATTTAGGTAAGATTTTCCTAGAGAATTTATGCTCTCAATAAGTTAGCTAATCATGTGCTTCTTTTTGTAGGCTGGGTGAACTCATGGACATGATACTCTTTTCTTGAGAAACAAACTAACTCGAAAGAAAAATGGCATTTGTTGCAACACAAGGGGCCACGGTGGTGGACCAAACCACTCTGATGAAAAAATATCTTCAGTTTGTGGCAGCTCTCACGGATGTCAACACACGTGAGTTGATCCTTTTTGTCATTAAGAAATGTGTTGATGTGACCCCGTCATCTCTGTTTAGATGATGCCCACACTGAGATAAGTAGAAATGTTAACTTTTATCCTAACTTCCCCATTCTCTGCCTTGTGAAGAAGCAAAGTGATGAGCATTACTGGCTGGAGCTCCAAAGAGGCATGTGTGTTTGTGTGTGTGTGTGTGTGTGTGTGTCCTTGTCTGTGCATGCACACGTGTGTCTGGGGTACGAATGCGTGCGACTGGCTGTAGGGAACTAGTTACGTGCCTGCTTTTGGACCATGACAGTCAAACTGATAAGATCTGATTGCTTCTCTAACTTATATTATTAAATCCAGTAATTTTTAGGAACACCCTTAACATAATTTCAATGACCTGACCATTTGTTTTGTTATTTACAGCTGATGAAACAAAGTTAAAAATGATGCAGGAAGTTAGTGAAAACTTCGAGGTATGAGCTTTATATTTTTATACCTTTTCATTCTGAGATAAATAAATGAGCCTTCCTACAGTTCCCTTGTCGGTCTTTTCACTAGCCATCTAACAGTTCTATTCTTTGTTAATGAAATGAGTTGTATTTCAAGACTGAAATTTGAAAATCTGTACGGCGTTGTCCACTGTCTCCACACTGGTGAAAGTGAGCCCCAAACAGTGTTGAGGAATGTTGTTTTGTTTAGGTATTTGGCCTTTTTTTCACTTTTCAAATACCGTGTACCTCTCCTAGGCGTATGCTTTCAGAATACACCCAGACTTCTGTCGTAGATTTGCTACGTCAGGTAATGGACTGTTTGTTACTGTGCGGAATGAGTGCTAGCTTTCAGTTTTGGCTCTTCTGTCTATAACTTCTCTGAGACTCGGTTTCTCTCTTCTGGGTCTTACAGTCTACAGTCTTATATTTTATATTGGTCGCTCAGATTCTATTCATTTTTCTTCCATCTTTTCCCTTTTTGTTCTCCGATCTGTCAGATTCAATGGCTGTTTTTCTGTCATTTCCAATCTCTGTGATGCTATTTTAAAATTTCAGTTCATTCGTATTTTTTGATTTTAAAATCTTAGTCACTGTACTTTCTGTAATTTCCATTTGGTTCTTCTTTGGATGTCACTTCTCCGCAGAGATTCCTCATTTTCCTTTATTGAGACCGTATTTTCCTTTTATACTTTGAGCGTGTTTATTATAGTAACTGCTTTGAAGTCTCTGCTAAGTATAAAATTTGGGCTGTATCAAGATGGGTTTCTGTTGACTCTGGGTCACGTTACCTTGCTTTCTTGCGTGTCTGGTAGGTCTGATTGTAAACCAGACATCGTGTGGAATGTAAGGGCCCTCGGTTCTGTCAGCTCCCTTTGAAGAGTTGATATTTGTACTGTAGTCAGCAGTGCAGGTGCTGGCTGATCTCGTTGAACTTGGGGAGGTTTGGTTTTACGCTGTGCTCGAGAGGGTCTGTGGAAGCCCAAGAGGTTTCCCAAGTCCCTCTGACTGGGTAGGCTCCAACCTCCGAACCCCATCTCGGTGTGGCTCTCGCTGGAGATTGATTTTAGACTCTGTAGGTTGGGGCTAAACTAGGCCTCCCTCGGGGGCGTGGTCCTTCATCAGCTGAGTGTCTGAAGTGTCTCCAGGTGTGAAGGTCTTGGCACTGTGTCGAGGCTGGACCCTCAGTACCCTCTAACGTTGCTAGACCGCTGACGTCTCTTTATTTCTCAGTCCTCAAGCCCCCACTCCCTGGCAAGCCTCAGGCAGTCTTACCTTCCGTCACCAGAAGTACAGCCCAGTGCTCTGTCCAGAACGCTGGGGAGACCATCCACACCCCCATTCTGTAGTTCCTTCTCCTCTGGGGCTTTGCCCTGCAGGTTCCAGCCGCTTGGGCTGCTGCGAACTCGGTGTTTGCTCCTCAACTCAGCAGGACCACTGTGCTTACCCTGGGCTCCGGCCTCCTGAGCCCAGTCGGGAAATGGGACCCAGGCAGAGAGTCAAGTTGGGGTGCGGCTGGTGAGTTCCCCCTCTTCTGGAGATCACGGCCTTGTTCCGCCTCTGGTCCAGCCCCACCACTGTTACCTGTATTTTGTCCAGCTTGATGGTTAGTCTGGTGCCAGTCAGTCTCATAGGCCAAAGAGAAAGTCACTTTCTTGGTTTTAACGTGGGGATGGTAAAACCTTTCTCACAGAGCTAATATGATTATTAAGAACAAAATGTTTCCTAGCCTCTGTCATTTGAATCACTAAACATGAGATGAATATTAGTGGGATTGAATCCAATACCTTACTATCTATAGTAATGGATGGTATTTTTCTTTGGTAGGGGAATTCTTTGGCTTTGTTCTGTGTTAAATAGATGTTTTTAAGAACTTGTTGCCTTGTACTGAGGTGGGAAAAAAAATCCTGAGATATTTAGAGATTGAATGAAAGGGCTTTCTCGTCCGTTATTAGTGCAAACTGTTAAAAAAAAAAAACTGAAAAAAGAGATGGGAACAGAACAGGAAAGGCCTGCACCTTGCGTTCTGTGGACGGAACCACAGCCCTCCGAGGTCTGCCTGAGAGGCCAAGGTCACGGCGCCGCCTGCAATGCTGCGGGAGTGGCAGGCGGGCCGGGCCTCACGGGCGCAGGGGGCTCTTCCGGGGAAGTGTCGCCTCCCTTCCTCTCCTGTTGGCAAGAGTCTGGCAGTTGGCAAGTCCATTCCGGCTTTGGTCTCAGAGGCATCGATTAAATTAGCAGAATGAAAAGCACCTGGGGCTTTTCCAAATAATGCCTTCCGAAATCTATCTGATAGACATTTAGCTTAAATGAAATTCAGAGTGACCGAGTCCTTCGAAGACTGAAACACTTGGAATGACCCTCAGAAAGTAATTCTAAATTACCACCACTCCTATTCCAGAACTAAATATTTAAATGAAATGAGTGAAATGAAGACTTCGCAAGAGTCTGAGGAATCTTAGAAATTCATTTCATTAACCACTTAGGGATAAGATTCCAAGCAAAGTAAGTATCACAGGGGCCGTCTCTCCTAACAGAAAATAGAGAAACATTCAAGTTAGAAATCTTGGAGGACATTCCTGTGGATTGAAGAGCTGTGGGCTAAGCTGAAATCCTGGCATAACTGAGCAACCTGTTGCATCTGTCCTGTGGGAAGAATGTGGCGCTCAGGGTGCTTTGAAGGCTGTGGAATCTGGATGCTGTGGGCTGACAAGCAGATGACCTGGCTTTCTTGATAACCTCGATAATGTTCCAGCTTGACTCTTACCCTCTTTTCCTTGAATCCTTGAATGGGTGTGTTTCATAACAGTTAGATGTTGGGGGTGAAAAGTGACAAGCACAGTTCTTGTCCCCCTTGGATTCGCAGACTGCTGGTGGAGGGGCTGCCAGCTCCTGGGGGTGCCCCCTTGCCCAGCGTGCTGCGGGCTCAGGGCCCCTGGAGTTGAACTTGGCCCTGGGAGACCAGTGCTCGGGTGTGTATTCCAGGAACGGCGGCTCTGTCCTTGTTCCTATGGCGAAACACAGTTTTCTGGGTTTTGCCTGTATTTCCTCCTTCGTAGATTCCTCGGGCAGCGGACAACCCTGGCCCTGTGTCCTCGCCCATATCAGTATCTGCAGCACCAGACACATTAGGTGCAGCCCACGGGCTTCTTGGACTCATGATAGGAAAAGCTCAGTGCCTCCCTCTTGTTCGGCCGTCCCCACCGCGTGGGAACTTTGAAAAGTTCTTATCAGTTGTGCCTTCGCGTGTGCTTTTCTTAGACCCTTTCCCACTTTGTCCCGTGGCTGACCCCTGCTGGCCTCGTAGGGTTTCGTAGCCACATCCCTTCTTCGGAGGGTGTTCTCTGCCGCTGGTTCCATCCAGTTAGTCAGGCCTCACTGTTAGGTTCCCTTAGTTGCCAGCCCAGAGCTTCCCGCATCATAATTCCGTGTTATTGACCGTTTCTTGATTACCGGTCTTCTCCACGCTGCTGCCTCCCCCGACTCCAAGGACATGAACTCTACCTACCTTCTTCCTCATTTCATCCCCGTTGAGCACATGATAGGAGCGTGTGTTGAATGTGCAGGTGAGGCCATCAAGGGGAAGAGGGACGAGCACTTGGGTGTTAAGATACTCGTAAGTGGAATCCACTTTCCAAAGCTTTGTGACTCTGACAGTCAGCAAGGTCTGAGCTTTGATTTTTTTAAATCTGTTAAATGGACAAAATACTTAGAGAGTCATGGTGAGGACTGAGTGAGAAAGAGTAAAGGGCACAGTGTTTGTGAAGCACAGAGGAGCTGTAAATAATAATGAAGGGACACTGAGCATTTACCGTAAGCAGTGCGGAAAGCTCTACGCGCACCAGCTGGGGTACTCTTCACATGGTTCCATAAGGCAGGAGATGGCAGCCTCTTCGCAGGTGGGGACACTGAGGCCCAGGAGGTCAGCTGCTTGTCCCAGGCTTATACCTGCTGAGTGGGGCCGGACCCTGCCCAGGTCGCCATCTGACTTGTCTCCAGGCCGCAGTTTCATTTCCTAGTTTGCTTTTAACATGATGTTCATCTAACTCATATCAACCTAACTGATGAGCTGGAGTTTTCAATTTTAGTGTGGGCAGGCCCCTCGTTCTCCAGATGAAGAGACGTGGGTCACGCCTCCTTTAGTCAGTTCAGTTCAGTCGCCCAGTTGTGTCCGACTAGAGGGTGGTAAAGTCAGCCCCGACAGGCTCCGAAGTGAACCTTCTCCACAGCATCTGCTCTTCTAGGCTGAGCAGTAAGCGTTGGCATTTAGTTCTCTTGAAGTGGATTTCAGAAGCAGCAGCCAACTCATTTCAAGTGATGTTATCATTAAAGCATCTGCAAGTTTTAAAACTTGCTAGCAGCTCTCCCAGAATGTTTCTTGAGATGATGGTGACATGTGACTTCACAGTGGAACTATACGTACACAGACCTTAACGGGGGCTTTCTTTTCTTTCTGCGAGATTAGAATGTGACCTCCTCTCCTCAGTATTCCACGTTCCTGGAGCATATCATCCCTCGGTTCCTTACGTTTCTTCAAGATGGAGAAGTTCAGTTTCTTCAGGAGAAACCAGCCCAGGTAAGCTGTTCCGGCTGCGCGTTGTAGCCGAGTTCACCCGTATATACAAGTGGGGGGAGAATTTCACGACCCCCCGCACGCCTGGTACCCAGCTCTAGCCTCACACTATCTTCAGTTCCTGTGACTGCGTGGTTTTATCTATACTCCCGCCTCCTCTTTGCACCTCCCCCACACACTTTGACCTTGATGATTTTAAAACGGCCCCGTCATCTTTTCTTTTGTTTTCTATAAATGTTTCAGCTTGTATCTCTTAAAAAAGAATTTTAAAAATTACCACAGCACCAGTGAAAGTGAATTGCGGAATGAAACATTCTTGGGTGGTGGCAGCTCGAGATGTCCCTCTGAGCTCCGTTCAGGGTCTTAGTTCTGTAGACAGAATCACGAAAGCTTGGCACAGCCTGCGATATGATTAGCGGTTCCGTCCAAGGTAACTGGACAGCTCGTCCCAGGAGCTGAACTGAGATCGTGCAGGGAGATGGCCAGTGGCGTTTCCTTGGTATTCCGCTCTTTTGTCTTAAATCCACCCCCGCTGCGCTCACTCGTGTCCTTCGGCTGGCCGTGGTGACGAGGTGTGAAGGAAAATTTGGCTTTTACTTGACTTGGTACCCAGCTACAGAAATACAGAATATGCCAGTTTGTAGTACATGCTTTGGATTCTGTTTAAATGATTTGCCGAACTGTCTGTAAAACGGGCTCCAGCTTATAGCCTGGTGGCTCCCAGTGGTGGGTGCGGGCGTGGGTGGCGCTGGTGGGATGCAAGACGTGCTCTTGGAACTCTTGGCAGGGTTTCGTATTTACACCTTTGTTTCTTTTCAACAGCAACTGCGGAAGCTTGTTCTTGAAATAATTCATAGAATCCCGACCAACGAGCATCTTCGTCCTCACACCAAAAATGTTTTGTCTGTGATGTTTCGCTTTTTAGAGGTAACTTTTGAGAATTCTTTTTATTTAGCCACTTTGAAAGCTTTTAGTGATTTTTCTTACAGTAAAATCCTGTCTGTAAACAGCGGTTTCTCTTTCAGTAAAATTCTGTTTCACAAATAGAAATTCTCTTAACTGCCTGTGTTCTCCCACTTTGCCAGCCAGATTACTAAGAAGGATTATTAAGGGAAGACCTTCCTTGGAGCCGCCGGGGGCTTGACTCGACGTAGTGGGTGGTGGCTGGCAGACTCTGAGCTCGGGGGCCACTGGCCTTGTGCCCCTGTGTGTGCGTGTCAGGCACAGTAGGCGCACGGTCGTCAGGAAGAGTTGCTCACATTCTTGGGTTGATCCACGTGGAACCTGCTCAGCTAGCTTCTGGAACCGTTTTCTTGCTGTCCTCAGTCTTGACGTGTTCAGCATTCTGTCGCGCCTCTGGGCCCTTTGGGAAGATGAGCTCGGGAGGGCGTAGCGTTGGTCTCAGGCCTTGGCTGTGTCACGCCAGCCTCATTCCTCTTGCCCTGAGCATCGGCTGCCTCTGTTAGGATGTGGATGACACCCCAGCTCCCGTGAAGCCTGTCGTGTTAGCACAGGGTCCAGCGCACGCGGGGTGCTCAGCTGTTGTTGTTCTGGCAGTCTTTGCGAGCCGTGAGACGTGTCTGCTGTTAAGACCTTGGTTTGTAGTGTCGCTTGATGGTTGCTCATCTGTTGACTCTGGTGGAACCTGCCGGTGGGCTACCTTCAGATGGTCCAGCAGAGGTCACGAACACGTCCTGTCTGGGTCAGCTGTGTTCTCTGGGTTTATCCGTTTTCTGCAAATCACATCTAAGTGGGTTGATGGAGAGTGTATATGCAAAAAATGCTGAGGAAATACTCTTTATTCTTTTTAGTAAGATAAGTTCTCAGTAATATAACTCTTCTAAATGCTTTTTTTTTTAAGACGGAAAATGAAGAAAACGTTCTTATTTGTCTAAGAATAATTATTGAACTACACAAACAGTTCAGGCCGCCCATCACCCAGGAGGTAAGTGTTTATTCTGATGGCATTTATGAAGTGTGCTGACAGATTGCTTCTGCTGTGTGAACTTTTCACTCTGAATTTCCTTTCTTCTTCCCACCTTACGTGTGTGTCTGTTCTATAATTCTACTGTGGATGACATATCACATCCTGATGGTTTCCTTTCACTTTATATGTATATGTTTTCCCAATCATGAAGAATGTTTTGTAAAGTTAATCTATAATAGGTATATAATGATCTTTGACAGTTTGGGATATTTAGGGCATTTCAAAGTTTTTATTTCATGACCGTAACCTAGTATTTGTTTACAGTTTAAATTACTTTGTAGACTGAGCTTGTAGCAGTAGGACCCCCGGGCCACAGGTGCCACGTCCTGACGCTTCTGAGCTGGGTTGCCCCACTGGTGTCCAGAGGGCTTCAGCAGCCTGTGACCTCGGTGCAAGGGAGTCTGCCCGGCTCACTCCCTCCAGCTCTCACTGCTACTAGTTTTTGAAAGACAGGAAGTGGCATTTATTATCATTTTCATTCCTTTGCTCTCCCTGAATTAGAAAACAACTTTTCTGTTTATCAGTCTGTTTCTTTTTCTGGTCTGTGTGTTCACATTCATGGCCTGTTTGTATCTTGAGTCTGGCATTTTTCTTGCCTGTTTCATGAGATCTTCTATATGAAGACTATTGATATGTTTCTTACGTAAGCATTTTCTCTTTACAAATATCTTTATATTGTCTTTTTTTTTTAGATTCATCATTTTTTGGATTTTGTGAAACAGATTTACAAGGAGCTTCCAAAAGTAGTGGTATGCTATTTTTTATATTATTTTGAATTTATCATTTATATTTATGCCTGCCTTATTCCAAAGGGTTGAAAGAATAATTGGAGGGGGTGCTAATTTTACAATGAGAAACGTTTCCTTTAGTCAAAATCTAGGTTGATAAATTGTTGCTGTTCAGTTGCTAAGTTGTATCCAACACTTGTGGCCCCATGGATTGCAGCATGCCTGGCTCCCCCACCCTTCACTATCTCCCAGATAGCGATTGATAAATTAGCCACTTCAAAAAAAGAGTCCTTTTGGTTTCATTGTTTAAATACTGCATTTTTACATAAAGCAGTATATTCTTATAGAAGTTTTGTATTACAAAAAGGAAAACAAATTGTCCATAACTATCCTTTTACTTGTAAGCAACCATTGACATTGCTGTTTCGAGTTTGACTTTGTGCTTTGTAAAGATGGTTTGCACTCAGTCTTGAAGCTTTTGGGGGAGTGGTGTATACTTGCAGCGTTTTTCTGTGTCATTAAAATTTTTCCGTATCTTGAAAGAACTGTTTCTGAGCAGGGCCACCCGTGTTCAAGTGTGTGGAGTGGAAGGGGAGTGTCCTCCAGGGCTCTCGCTTTGGCAGTTGTAGTTCTGAGCGACCGATAATTCTGCCATATTCGTGTACTCTGACCTTCTCCCTGGTTCCCCCCATTTTGCAGTTCATTGCTACCACCAGCAGTGTCGTAGTATAAGATCGTTGTCATAAATGTGTCTGTTCGAGAGTTTCTACTGTAAAGGGTTTTTTTAAGCTTGAATTTTTAAAAAATTAGCAGGTGGTAAAATTGACCTTTTGTTTTCTAAGGATTTTAATCTGCTGCAGTTCAGTTGCTAAGCCATGTCTGACTCTTTGACCCCAGGGACTGGAGCCCACCAGGCTCCTCTGTCCTCTACTGTCTCTTGGAGCTTGCTTCAAATTCATGTCCGTTGAGTCGGTGACACTAGTAGTGTATAAAACTTACATTGCCTTCTAAGTTCTCAAGTTATCATTGTGTCAGCGACTGTTTTGATCAAAGGAGCTATTTTTCATACGAAGCTGTCTTTTTTTAACATGAAGCCCAAATTCCCCTGAGAACTAAGGATGCCGGATGCCAGTGAGGTCCGTCCTGGATTTTTAAAATGTCTCCTGGACTTTGCTTCTGTTCCATATCGGACCTTATTTAGGAGACTGGGAAGTTAATTCAGTAGGGACCGGCTCCTTATCGCTAGAGAGCTGGGTTGCATCCTGCTTCATTGAGGTGGCAGTGTAGCGTGGCACACCTTTCCTCCTCCACCAGCCAGGAAACTTGTAGAGAGTGCTGTGGGCAAGTCTGTTCTCTGTTGTCGGAGGTGGAGGATGTGTCGCATTATCTTCATGGCCCTGAAGAAAGGGGCCTTCTAGTACTGTGGGGTTGGTGTTGCATACATGGGCAGGACATTGAGTGTCCCCCCGGCCCTACGTCAGGCGTGTTTTTTTAACAGGAATCTTGTGTTTGACTTGAGGAAAAATGACTTCTCTTCTTCCTTTGTAGAACCGCTACTTTGAGAACCCTCAGGTCATCCCCGAGAACACCGTCCCTCCCCCAGAGATGGTCGGAATGATCACGACGATCGCTGTGAAGGTGAACCCCGAGCGTGAGGACAGCGAGACAAGAACAGTACGTGTCTCACTTGTTCTGCTCCTAGCTGCGCTTTTACCCACGTCTTCTCCCCCGGTGGAAGAAGCCTGAGGTCTTGACATTTTAGACCCCTAAGCTTTTTGATTTTTTTTCGTAAAAATTAAACACATGGAGGCATTTAAAATAAGCAAATACATGTGTGTGTGCACAAGAGAGCCTCACTGATTGTGCTCTGTAGGTGTGCACGTGAATTGTCGCTCACTGTTGATGCAGAGATACTCAAAATCATGGTGGAATCAGAGCAGCTGACCCTGCAGGGGGCCCTGGTCTGTCCTTAGCTTCCACAGTAGTGAAGTCCCTTTAAACTATGTATAAACCTGTAGTTCCGTGCCTGCCTGCGTGGGCTCTGGGGACAAAAGTTCTAGAATGTAACAGCTCCAGCACTTGCATTTTCTCATTGTAGGAAAGTTCATGAACCATGAGTTCTGTGACGGTAACACTGTTATTTTCTGCAGCCCATGTGTTGAATCTGTAGCTGGCCAAATAGGGAGCATGTGTTGAGTGTGTGCTGTGATTGTGTTTCATGATGAAATCACGACAGTCGTCTGTGTGTGTTCTGCAGTGTCTTGCAGACTGTTTGAATATGAGCTGGGATAAGTAGGAAACTGCATTTTAGTTGATAAGGAACAAAGCTTTCGTTGCTTGGCTCTTCCTGAACTAGAGACCTCTGTGTGTCAGCCTTTGTGTTTCTTTCTTGACTTCCCTTTTCCTATCTGTTCATTGTCCATTTGTGTGTTTGAGTCTGATATTTTCCTCACCTATTTGAGATTTCATGTATTAAAAGACCATTTTTTCCCTATATTTATTGTATTTTTCCTGTTTATAAGTACCTTTGAATAAAACTAGATGTGCACGTACTTCTTACTGTTTTTCTTTTGAAAGTGAAGTGAAAGTGAAAGTCACTCAGTCCATGTCCTAGTCCTGCTCTTTGTGACCCCATGGCCTGTGCAGTCCATGGGATTCTCCAGGCCAGAATACTGGAGTGGGCAGCCTTTCCCTCCTCCAGGGGATCTTCCCAACCCAGGTCTCCCACACTGCAGGCAGGTTCTTTACCAGCAAGCCACCAGGGAAGCCCAAGAATACTGGAGTGGGTAGCCTATCCCTTCTCCAGCAGATCTTTCCAACCCACTGATTGAACTGGGGTTTCCTGCATTGCAGGTGGATTCTTTACCAACTAAACTGTCAGGGAAGCCCATAACAGATTAAAAAAAAAATTTTTTTTAATGTCTCCAGTGAGTTGAATCTCTCTTTGACACATTTTCTTGAGGATGTTACTACAAGTGATGATGCTGTATAGAGCCCTGTGCACTGAATGATAATTCTTGTGCTTTGTTTTCAAAACATTCTGCTTCCTTCACCACAGAGACTTACAGAGATGAGTCCACGTCCTCCCTTCCCTCTGCTTCGGCCGGGTGGCGCTCCGCCGTGGGGCACTGATGGGGACTGTGCTAGGTGCCGGGGTGGTGACCACGGTCCTCTGTGTTCCTGTCTTCCAGCATTCCATCATTCCCAGAGGATCGCTGTCTTTGAAAGTGTTGGCAGAATTGCCCATCATTGTTGTGTTGATGTATCAGGTACGCGTGTTTTCAGTAGCTTCCAGGGTTTAAGGCTTCTCATTTCATGACACTTTGCATACCTGCTTTTCTGTGGTGAAGAGATGTGTAAGTTACACATGTGTCGAGTAGTGAATCTCACAGTGTCTTTGCTCTGCCAAATTAGTTCGCTATAAGCAGAGGGAAGAAGCATGAGAATCTGATGTGTTTGCTTTTAGCTCTACAAACTGAATATCCACAACGTCGTGGCGGAATTTGTGCCCCTGATCATGAATACCATTGCAATTCAGGTATCTGCACAAGCCAGGTGAGATTTCTTGGCCAGTGCCGCAGCCGACCACCGTAGCCCTTTACCCCGGGTGGCACTGCGCTTGGTGCCGCCATGTGTGGATCAGGAAACTTAAAGAAAAGTTTGGTTTAGCCTGTGTGCCTTTGTGGCTTTCTGAGCTTACATTTTGATGCTGATAGTAATGGTTTTCTCATCCCTTGTTTCGGGAAGGTGATGTGCCCCCTCTGTCCTTGCTGTCACGTAAATTTGAAACTGTCGTTAGGGCTTCCTGTCCCGATACCAGCTCCGAGATGCTGCAGGCCGCCTCGCCGTCAAGCCTGCTTTCTTGCTGCTCCTCTTAGCATGAGGGCTAGGAGGCCCTTTTACCCCCTCACCCTTAATCACTGACTGGGCCAGACCTCACGGAGCCTCTTAGCAAAGCATGTTCTCCAACTTCGCAGCATTCCTCCTCAGACCCTTGCCACTTGTCTCTTGACCTGCGGCCTGTCTGGCTCTGAGTCACTCGAGAGCAGGATCTCAGGGTGGACCCGCTCTGAGAACCCCGGTGGCGCGGGTCTTTCATTGCTCAAATAGGTGCCTTCCTTGGGGAGTGGGCAGGTCGGTCTCCCATTGACTGTTGGGGTTCAGGGTGTGGCTGCTGCCAAGGGCCTGGCAGAGCTGCCTGTGTTATGTCTTCAAGGCCTCTTTATGTTACTCAGAACTGCATAAAAGTGTGGGCATGTTGACTGTTGCTGCTGTGTAGAAGCAGCCTTTTGGGCTTGGTAATTACTGCAGGTGATACAATATCACCTAAAGAACTGAGAGCTAATGTTAATTTTATCACTTCTCACTTAGGCAACATAAACTTTACAACAAGGAGCTGTATGCTGATTTCATTGCTGCTCAAATTAAAACGTTGTCATTTTTAGCTTACATCATCAGAATTTACCAGGTAAGTTCACTGACCTCCGTGTCAAATCAGGTTTACTGAGATGTAATTTACCAGGAGTAAAATTCACCTTTTGTGGGTGTACAGTTTGCTGAATCAACAGGTGTATACCTAACCACCAACCAGTAGATCAAAATACAGAACATTTCCATCTTCCGAAAAATTCCTCTTACACATAGTCAGTCTCGTCCTCTCGCCCCCTGTCCCTGGCAAACACTGGTTTATCTTCTGTCCCCATAGTTTTTTGACTTTTCCAGAATGTCGAAGAGATGACATTTTTATATTAGTAAAAAAAAAAATCTTAATTAGATGCCCTTTGATATTTTGGTCTGCTTGAGTTATCGTGAATACCTTCCTGAGACGCCTCAGAAAGCAGATGTGACTTGAACTCCTTCTGAGCCAATTAAGGGTGTCATTTGTGACTCAGGTCGATAGGATGACTGAGTGCAGAATTTTGTTTTTTTAACTTCGATGTTTATTTCTCCCTCCTTCCCTGTAACAGGGACCTTGTTGAAAGTTGGAAAGACGCAGAAAATAAAAAAGGGCCTCCATGATCCCATTGCACTCGTCCTGTGTCGCCGCCTCGCCCTGCAGGGTGGCAGCGCGCAGACTGACCCGACAAGGCAAATGCTTGTTTGTTAGGCTTGTTACTTTCTGAGGGTCCTCTGAGCCAAATTTAGTTCTAACTGAAATTTTTTTTTGTTTAAAAATTTATAAAACTTGGATTTTTCTCAGCAGCCACCCACCAGTGTAACTGCGTTGCTTTCCTCTCCCTGGTGCAGGAGTTGGTGACTAAGTACTCTCAGCAAATGGTCAAAGGAATGTTACAGCTGCTTTCAAACTGTCCGGCGGAAACTGCGCACCTCCGGAAGGAGCTGCTGATCGCCGCCAAGCACATCCTCACCACGGAGCTGAGAAACCGTATGTCCGCCCGGCCTCTGCCTGCGAGCGAGGGCTGGGCCGTCCCGCCCGGGGTTTCTGGCTCTGTTGACCGTTTCTGGTTTATTGCTGCTCTGGCTGTGTTTTCTCTCCTGGGTCTGTGCCTGCCTTCTTCCCTCCCCTCTTTCCCTCTCCCCCTCGTTCCTCTCTCTGACTGCCTCTCTGTTTCACCTGCCACCAGGGTTCTTGCCTTAGCTAGTCAACAATTTCATAATTAGTATGACAATCTCGTTAGCCCAGTTTACCGTCTGAGTAGCTCTCAGTCTATCTCTGCCTTCTGACTGCCTATCTTTTGACACTGCAAATAGCCATTTGCTTTTTCTGACTCAGAGGCAGTAAACTTTAAAAGATGAGAGGAAGACAGTGTTTTCTTTCTCCATGCTGTGAAATGATGAACAGTTTTACGTGGAATGTCTTAAAAATCTGTTTGCTAAAGTGAGTCGCGTCTAGAGTGACTAACTTTTGGTTTTCCTGCCAGCTGAGTAATAGTGTCTTTGGAGGTGTGGTGGGGAGCCACGCAGTGGGAGGTTTGTCCTTGCTGAAATGCTGATGGATTAGAAATCTTTCTCGTGTGTGTTCGTTCACCTCCGATCCAGCAGGCAGGGTAGATCTTTCCCAGGCAGTCTTTTGGGGATGTGAAGCTTGGTTTCAGTCTTGTTAACTCTACAAAGAACAGCAGGTTTCTAAGACACTACTCTCCAGTTAGGTTAAATGTTCAGTTCAGTCACTCAGTCGTGTCTGACTCTTTGCGAACCCATGAATTGCAGCACGCCAGGCCTCCCTGTCCATCACCAACTCCCGGAGTTCACTCAGACTCACGTCCATCGAGTCAGTGATGCCATCCAGCCATCTCATCTTCGGTCGTCCCCTTCTCCTCCTGCCCCCAATCCCTCCCAGCATCAAAGTCTTT
>SJYF01000191.1:1543772-1562711 GCA_006410515.1 Procapra przewalskii | reverse complement strand
TGCCAAATAAACACTAGTTTCCTTGTAAGAAAATACAGCTACAATCCTGTCTTTACCTTGAAAATTGACCCTAGTGAGCACTCTCTGAATCCTGCCAGTTCTTAGGTAATTTGCTTAAGGTAGGATTCTGTTTGCTTCAGCCCTGTCTGTGCAGGGTTGGCATTAGAATGCAAGCTGTGACTTTCACTTGATCTCTGCATAGACTAAGCTGAGCGAGAAGATCCCTTTAGAAGTTTTTCCCCCAAGCAGCTAAAGCAGGGAAGAAAGCGGATAGTGAAGACACACCTCCCTGATCCTTCCAGGGATCCCATGCTGCTCCTGGGACCCTTCCCAGCAGGTGGCACGTGGGGGCCCTGGCAGGAGTTGGCAAGGAAGGGCCAGGCCCAACAGTGGGGGGGAGGGGACGATGATTGGCTTAGAGGTTATGTTGATCCTCTAAATTCCCTCTCCAATCTCTGCAGAGAAGGGTGAGGTAGGGAGAGGCCTGCATCTGGAGGGCAGGCCCCATCCCGTCAGCCCCTCCCTGGCTCCTCACACTGGAGGAGACTTCAGTACAGATTAGGCCTTTGATTTCTAAGGACATGGCACCCCACTCCAGTGTTCTTGCCTGGAGAATCCCAGGGACGGGGGAGCCTGGTGGGCTGCCATCTATGGGGTCGCACAGAGTCAGACATGACTGAAGTGACTTAGCAGCAGCAGCAGTAAGTACCTTTAGCGTTAACACCTGAGCCGTTAAAGACTTGGAGTGTTTTTGTGTGTGATCCTGCCTTCCCTGCCTTCCTGGCCCACCTACAGGCTAGGATAAGACATGTATGAAGCTGGGTAGGTTTTCTGAAAAAATGAAGCAAACTCTTTTTGAAGAAATTAGTAAAACCTTAACTGAGACGACTCAGGTTCTAGTTTAATCCAGCAAATCTGCCACAGGAGTCCTGAGCTCACTTAATTTCTATAATTTCCCATCAGCCATTGAAGCACAAAATCAGTAAACCCCGCTTCACATTTCAGTTTGAGCTGCATCTGTTGCCTCCTCTGGAGGCATTTGGTGAAACCTGCTCGCCTGTCTGCAGACCCACTGGTGTCTTTAAGGGTAGACGTGCATTGAGCTGCTTCTGGGTGCTGCTCGTGCTTCCAGCAAAGGCTTTTCAGAATCACGATTTCAGCACAAACCCAGTTGCTGTGCTGCTTCCCTACAGGCCATTGAAACGGCTCTGGACTGCCTGAAGAGCGCCAACACCGAGCCCTGCTACCGGAGGCAGGCGTGGGAGGTGATCAGGTGCTTTCTGGTGGCGATGATGAGCCTGGAGGACAACAAGCACGCGCTCTACCAGCTCCTGGCCCACCCCAAGTATGCCCTGTGCGGGACGGGGCATGGGCCTTGTTTCAGAGCATTAGGGGTGGGGGTGCCTCCCAGGTCTCTCAGTGTCGGAAGTGTGTTCCGTCAGGCCAGGAAAAGGATACGCTGTCTGCCCAGCCCTGCTTCTCCTTTAGAGAAGATGGAAAGAGCGTGGGTGCTTGAGGGTTAGTCTCTCGCAGCCGTTGAATGCTGCCGCCCGTTCTCTGGTGTCCCTCTGAGTTGCTGGCCCGTGCTCACATCAGGGGACAGCACATTTGGTGTCTCTCGACCCATTGGCTGAAGACACGCATCGTGAAACTTGTCACGTTAGATTCCACATGTTGCTGAAATTAAAGCAGAGAAGTCACTCAGGCCCATGAAGCTGCACCTAAGTCCCCTGTGATAGGATCGTCAGCTCTGGACGCGAGTGTGGTGACGGTGAATTTAATTGTTGTCACACAGCTTTACAGAAAAGACCATCCCCAACGTCATCATATCACATCGCTACAAAGCGCAGGACACCCCAGCCCGGAAGACGTTCGAGCAAGCGCTGACCGGGGCGTTCATGTCCGCAGTCATTAAAGATCTGCGGCCCAGCGCCCTGCCCTTCGTGGCCAGCTTGATCCGCCACTACACGATGGTGGCGGTCGCCCAGCAGTGCGGTGAGTGACCCCAGACGGGCTGGGTTGAGGTCTTCAGGGACATCGTGTTTCATAGAAGCTGAGTTTGGCTGATTGGTTTTGGACTGTTGTTTGCTGGTTGTACACTCATTCCATTGACAGAGAGTTGGTGTTCCAGCAGTAG
Organism: Procapra przewalskii; assembly: GCA_006410515.1. NCBI lineage: Eukaryota > Metazoa > Chordata > Mammalia > Artiodactyla > Bovidae > Procapra > Procapra przewalskii. The sequence continues at coordinate 1,560,574 of SJYF01000191.1, read as the reverse complement.
GTGCTGTATTCACTTGAAAATTGTCACCTGGTTTTACATGTAAAATATTAACATGGTGGGTTTAACACTGTGGCCCTTGTTTTTCGTTTGGCGGGCTGAGTACTTTTGGACCCTCTGCGCGTAGAGCAGTGACTGTGTGTGGTCCTGCCCCCTGCCTGCCCCCTGTCCCTGGTGCTGTTTGCCAGGCCCAGCCTCCATCACCGCTCGCCCTGGTCCCGCAGCTCCTCAGTCTGCTCCTGGAGCCTCATCCGTGCCTTTCCCCTGCCTGGCCTCTCCCCGCCTCTGCTCCAGGCGTTTCTGTTAGTGTTTCCAATCCATTGCAGACTGGTGGTTTTGTAAAAGACAGTGGAGATGTCACGGCACCACCCGCTGCTGTTCCTGAACGCTCAGCCTCAGTTTTGCAGCTGCTCCCAGACCGGCACCGGTCGTGGGCATGACCTCTTGAGTAGCGCTTTGTGTCCTCGAAACCTCTCACCCTGGTTGACAAGTAGTTTTCTCCCAACACTGCAGAACACAGAACTCCCCCTCTTTTAAACGCTTCCTGTCCGAACAGTCAGCGCCCGTACAGTTGGACACTTGGCCTGTCTCCCAGTGTTTCTGGCAGACCTGCTCGCATCTCAGTCACTCCCGCCTCGCCTCGGGCGGTGCCTGCCAGGCTGAGTTGTTAGCGGCTGCCAGACTCTTCTACGCAGATTGGGTTCTTAAGCAGGGTGCTCTTGCCTTTCCTCTTGTGTCTCAGGAATGTCCAAAGCAGAACCACCGTCACTCCCACGCTGTGCCTCTTGGCCTGGGTAATGAGTTTTTTCAACAAAGAGACCTGATTACGGTTCTCACTTTAAACAAGTCTGTCTGTGAGCTGTGATTGAGAAAATCTGAACGTTAACACTGTGTGATGGAGTCAGTTACATTATACCTACTTAGTTTGTAAATAATTGCGGTTTAACAGAAGTTGGTCAGGTATCAGGGTTGGCTTTTATTAAATTACTAACCTCCATGGACATGGGTAGTTTTGCAGTTGGAGGGACGAGTGTGTCTGTGGCGCTAAGCCCAGCTTTCCTGCCTGCCGCCCGCCTCTCCTCCCAGGCCCCTTCCTGCTCCCTTGCTACCAGGTGGGCAGCCAGCCCAGCACCGCCATGTTCCACAGCGAGGAGAACGGCTCCAAAGGGATGGACCCCCTGGTCCTCATCGACGCCATCGCCATCTGCATGGCTTACGAGGAGAAGGAGCTCTGCAAGATTGGGGAGGTGGCCCTCGCCGTGATCTTCGATGTGGCGAGCATCATCCTGGGCTCGAAGGAGCGGGTGAGCAGTGCGGTCTAGGTGGGGCTGTCTGTGCCCGCGGGCGGCCGCTCTCCGGGTCTCGGGACCTGGGGGCACAGCGAGCGGTGCGTGTCTCTTCCAGGCGTGCCAGCTGCCCCTCTTCTCCTATATCGTGGAGCGCCTGTGCGCGTGCTGCTACGAGCAGGCCTGGTACGCGAAGCTGGGCGGCGTGGTGTCCATCAAGTTCCTCATGGAGCGCCTGCCCCTCACCTGGGTGCTGCAGAACCAGCAGACCTTCCTCAAAGCGCTGCTGTTCGTCATGATGGACCTGACGGGCGAGGTAGGCGGGGAGGGCGCGGCGGGCCCGAGGTTGGCCCCGGACCCCACCACACGGGTGCAGGACGGTCGTCCGCCTGGGCAGCAGTGAGCCTCAGGCAGTTCTGCAAGCGTGCTCTCCGGGAAGCTTAGGCTTCACTGCCGCTGCTGTTCCGTCACTAAGTCGTGTCTGACTCTGTGACCCCCATGGACTGCAGCAGGCCAGGCCTCCCTGTCCTCGACTGTCTCATGGAGTTTGCTCAGATTCACGTCCATTGAGTTGGTGGTGTTAGCTAACCATCTCATCCTCTGATCTTGCTACAGCATTGTAAATGAAAGGACAGATCACAGCCCTCAGGTTCTTTCTCTGAGACTCTAAATATGGATCAGTCTTGATAACAGTCATGGGCCAAAGGCCTTTACACAGTGGTCCGTGAAGGGAAAACTTCTCAGTCCTGCCACAGGTTAGACAGTACAGGTGCCGCAGAAGTTCCTGTAGGAGCTGTGTTCTTTATGAGCCTTTGTGTGGATGTAGCACAAACAAGGAGAAGATGGTGGGCATCGGCTGCTTAAATCTGTTTGGAAAACACAAGGATCAAGTCTAGATCCATATTTTCTTCCTGAATGACAAACAAACGACCTCTAAGCAGCAGGGTTAGCTACCAGAGTACCTTGAGGACAACATAAAGCAGTCTTGACGCCTTAGCTGGCTTGAGGGGCGTGGGCACAGCGACAGCGTTCGGGGCAGGCGGGCAGGCGTGCCGACGTGGGTGCTGTGGGCATCAGCGCCCGTCTTTGGTGCTGAGGAGTCCCTGGCCTGCAGGTTTCCAACGGTGCAGTCGCCATGGCCAAGACCACCCTGGAGCAGCTCCTGATGAGGTGCGCGACGCCCCTCAAGGACGAGGAGAGGGTGGAGGAGATCGTGGCGGCCCAGGAGAAGTCCTTCCACCACGTGACCCACGACCTGGTTCGGGAGGTCACGTCCCCGAACTCCACCGTGAGGAAGCAGGCCATGCACTCGCTGCAGGTGCTGGCCCAGGTCACCGGGAAGAGCGTGACCGTGATCATGGAGCCGCACAAGGAGGTGAGGCGGCGGCCACCGGGCGGAGCCTCCGCAGGCTTTTTCTTCCTTCAGGTTTGAGTGTTGATGACACGGACTCTGGCATTTTGTGTCCAGTGAGCTAAGTGCTGTTACACGTGCTCGTTCTGACCTCAGGTCTGCAGACGGCAACGTGCTTATGTTAACGTCTGTTTCAGTGACTGTCGGGGGTAGGGGCTGGTTTTGGGGCCTGATGAGCACAACCTGGTCTCATCCTTGTTTTGTTTTTTACTGTTGTAAGAGCGGCTGCTCTGGACCCTGAGGAGTGGAATGTGTCTTGAGTGCGTCTCTCCACGACCCAGCGTTGGCGTTTGAAGCAGCTCCTCCCTTTCCTAACTGAGGGCTGTCTGGGATAACTTGATCTCAGTTACGGTTTTCAGGTTGCTGACTGGCTTAGGATCTTGCGCTGAGGTGTTTGCTTTTTAAGGGGCGGTGATCAGGGGTGCCTCCTCCGTGTCTCCCCCAGGTCCTCCAGGACATGGTCCCCCCGAAGAAGCACCTGCTGCGACACCAGCCCGCTAACGCCCAGATCGGGCTGATGGAGGGGAACACGTTCTGCACCACGCTGCAGCCCCGGCTCTTCACCATGGACCTCAACGTGGTGGAGCACAAAGTGTTCTACACCGAGGTAGGGGCGCGGCCTGGCTGGTGCCACCTGCACGCGTCCAACAGCCTGTCCACACAAAGGCGGGCCAGGCAGCGTCCAGCGGAGTCGGGGCCCTGCCTGCAGGGAGCCGGCCGTCGCCTGGGGCGGGGGAGAAGGCAGGCGTGTGTCTGAGATGGCCAGTGAGGTGTGGGGTTGCTGAGTCCTTGGAGCCCTGTTAGCCTTCACGGGGAGCCTTGCTCTTCAGGACCGTGAAGTGCATTTCAGAGCCGAGACTGTGCCTCCTCCTATATAACTCATGTCAGCAGGCTCCCCGTTTATTATTAAGTTTATCAGACTTGAGCGTGCCATGCCCTGTTGAGACCTCACTTCATGTGAGCGCCCTTACCTGGCTCTGGCAGTACCACGTGAAGTACAGAGCCAGAGCACTGTCTGAAGGTGCCGGGCCTGGGCCTTAGGGTTTGTTAGGCACCCGGAGCCCCGGAGCAGGCTAGTTGGAGAGCTTAGGCTGGAGCCACCGCAGTTGTATTAGAACCTGGCCTCTCATCACTGCTCTGCCCTGCTGGGCTCTCGTTTTGTTTGGTGGACTTGACTTGCCCCTTGACCCCAAGATAACAGGCGGTGGAGGACTGCCCCTCCCGCATGCTTGTCACTGTCGGTACAGTGTGGCGTGGTACTAGACGGTGCAAAACAGGAACGCAGCTAGAGATGCAGTCAAATCAGACATCAGCTTAGACTCAATAACGGGCTGTGGATTAGCCCCATCTGAAATGGTTTCAAGATGTGACTTATTCTGGAGGCATTGTCAGACTGAACTGAGCCAGAAGTCACAAGGAAACAAGTTCTTCCTTGTCCACACCAAGTCTGAATTTCCAGCTATGAGAAAACTTGCCTCTTGATTCTTTAAGTCCCTTGGTTTTACTTGGACATGAGGTCATTGATTGTGTGTTGAGCTTTTAGTTATTTTTTTATACCCTGGCTATAGCCCTTATGTAAGTTGTCTGGGATGTCAGTAGAAGGGGAGAGTAGTAATAGAGCGCCGTGTGTAGTATTTAGGCGGTAGAGATATAAACGTGTTCTGGTTTGGTGAAACGTCTGCAAGGCTAGCTGCTAGAGTCTCTGCGTTATATAGTATTTCCAACAAAATACATCCTTCTTAGGCTTCTGTGTGCTTGCAAGGAAAGAAAAAGTATTACTGCTCAAACACTTGAATTACAGTGTGCTTATCTCTTGGGCCTTGGCCCATGGCATTGAGAAACAGCTCTGAACAAGGCATTGTCCCCTCATTGTGGAATTTGCGTTGAGAGAGAGTGATCCTCTGCGTAAAGAAAAAGCATGGTGGAAACAGAGCCGATGAGAGTGCCGAAGAATCTATTTCACAGAGGTTGACTGAGTTTTGCTTTAGAGTAAGGAAGCCCAGTGACGCTGCGATACTTAAGCTCTTCAAGGCTTGGGTTTGGTCTGTTAATCGTGTTGTGTGTGGCTGATGGTCGCGTCCTGTTACTTGCAAGGTCTTCACAGTGCGAGCAGGCCGAATTACGTCATTCTGTCTCTTGCAGCTCTTGAACTTGTGCGAGGCTGAAGATTCGGCTTTAACAAAGCTGCCCTGTTACAAAAGCCTTCCATCACTTGTCCCTTTACGGATTGCAGCCTTAAGTAAGTTCACGTAAACCTAAAAACAGGTTACCAGGCACAGAAGTGGGGGGGGCGGACGGCCTGTTTTTGGTTGTCTGAGTTTTCTGACTCTTTGTGGCCTCTAAGGGGGATTAAAAAACAATTGTGGGTGTATTTATCAGGCTGCATAATGAGATGTCATTGGACTGTATAGATTTCTAGGATTTAAGTAATTGTTCTGCTCTCTAATAAACTAGATTTTACTGTGTGGTAAACTGTTTGTAGCTCTCTTATGGGAATGGAACATTTCTCTAAGGTGTGTCTAATTTCCTGGTTTAAGAGTGTTATCACACCATTCACATCTTGCCGTTTTCATCTGAATCAAAGTATTTAGATCTTTTTAGACTTTTTAATGATTTAGGAGCATTTGAGACTCCTGCTGTCTCTGGTCGTTCATTAAGAATGTCAGTCATCGTTGTTTAGCACAAGAATTGTACATAATTTAGGAAAATACTCTACTTGCCTTCATACTTAGATATAGTCATTTCTTCCTTTTTGATAAATACCTAGTGGTTAACTTTGTCTCTTGTTGATTTTTACACACTTAATGACTTAATGAAATATTTCTAGAATCCTCCTTGAGTTAGAGGTAGAGGAGCTGAGAGGCAGAACTTGAGGATGGAGCCCAAGACATGGCAGGCCAGAGTGAGGGGGATGCAGGGGGTCTTCTCACCCCACCTGTTGGGGCTCCTCTCCTTGGAGCACCCCTCACTCGGTTCACAGGAGCTAGAACATCACTGCGTAACTAACCTGTAACATACAGGTTTCACAGGAGCTGCAACATTACTGCGTAAATAACCTGTAACATACTCCTTTCACACAAGCTGCAACATTACTGTGTAACTAACCTGTAACATACACGTTTCACACCTGGAACCTTACTGCGTAGCTAACCTGTAGCATGCAGGCTCCAGTCACGTCCTCTGTCCTGAGAACGTTTGCATTTCAAAGCCTTTGACCCCCCTGCAGATTAGGGCGCAGATAATGGGGAGACACTGAGCTGCGTGTCCGTCTCCTCCATCACCAGAGCAGCGCGCGTGCCCACGGGTCTGCCGTGCCCTCACCTGCGACGACATCTTGGAGGCAGGGTGTCGTTGGGGACCCCTTCACCCTTGTTTTCACATTGTTTTTCTTTTCACCCTTCTATCTGTCTGGACAGTAAGGTTGATCGTGGGCTTTCTGGCAGGCTGTTACCTTCTTAGATGATAGTCACCCATAGATAATAGTGACCCCGTGAGTAGAAGGCCACGCTGTTCTTTTGTCTTGCATGAAGCTGGGTTATTAGGAAAGAACTTTAGTGTGTCTGTTGGTTGGTAAAGCCTTTAGACGAGGATGTTGCTGTACGCTTTTCAGGTGAATGATGAAAATCCTGTTGATTTCTCTCCCTAAAGATGCACTTGCGGCCTGCAATTATCTTCCTCAGTCCAGAGAGAAGATCATTGCTGCGCTCTTCAAAGCCCTGAATTCAACCAACAGCGAGCTCCAGGAGGCCGGAGAAGCCTGCATGAGAAAGGTGAGTGGGGCTGAGCGGGTGGGAGGTCCACACCGAGCTCATCCTGCTGACCTTGTCTGTATCCCAGGAGTCTGCCTGTGGTTCACCCCTCCCCAGAGTGTAATAGCGTCTGCCTATTCCATAGCTATCCTGAACCCTGGAAAAATTAAACAGGAATGCCCAGTCCTCCTCATTTACTCATAAACTTGTGGGATATACTTGGTTAATACGGTGTTTTCCCAAGCAAAAGCAGACACTTGCTGCTGGACTTGACTTGAGTTCTGGTTGGCAAGAGTGGAACTCTGGTATCTCCCCCCCTCACCTTTCTCTGTTGATAGTTTTTAGAAGGTGCTACCATAGAAGTGGACCAGATCCACACTCACATGCGCCCGCTTCTGATGATGCTGGGCGACTACCGGAGTCTGACGCTCAACGTCGTCAATCGTCTGACCTCGGTGACCAGGCTCTTCCCAAACTCCTTCAATGATAAATTTTGTGATCAGATGATGGTAAGCCAGATGTGTATGATGAACCTGAAAGATGAAACTTTTTTTAAAAGTTAATTACACACTGAAATGACTTACAGCTCCGAAGATGTGGAGGGTGTGCTGTGAACAGCCTCCCTCCCGTTTCCGCCCTCCAGCCTCCCAGCTCCTCTTCCAGGGGACAGCTGGCGGGAAGTCTCCCGTGTGTCCTAGAGGCGGCTCCCGTTTGTCGTGGGACATGCGACTCTTCAGTTACTTCCCACAAAGGGAAGTGGGATCCATCCAGCCTTTCTTTTATATTTACCGCCCCATCATTCAGATGGGCATGTGAAGTGCCTGTTCATCCTTGTCTTATGGCCACATCGTGTTTCAAGGCGGGGACGTGCCAGACTCTCCCGCGCCGTTCCCTGCTGGTGACCGTCTTGATTGTTCCCAGTGTTTGGCCTTTGTCGACAGTGATGCAGTGAAGAACTTGCAAGGGCTTTAGAAATACTTTTGAGTTTTTACAGTTAGCAGGGAAATAGCTATGCAAATAAAAGTTCTGTTTGAAGAGTGTTTAAACCTAAGGAGTAAACAGATGAAGGAATTTCAGCTATTAACTTCATTTTGCATGCTGTAAATAAACATTTACGAATAATTTGTTAACTTTACGATTTTGCAGTACGTTACTGCAAACATGCAAGTTTTCTATGCAGCTTCTAAGCTTCACGTGCCGGTTTCTTCGTGGCTGTAGATACCAAAGAAATGAGCCATAGCCCGAATACCTAACTGGAAATTGATTGGTCCTAAAATTTTTAAGTGATGCCCTAATAGTAGAGTGTAATGTAAGTGAATTCTCCAAATTGCAAGGCCCCTTCCCTTTAAGCTTCATATATGATACAGATATGTACCTACCGGTCTACGCGCGTATGACCTGGAGCGCTCCTCCCTCTGCCTCCGGTCTGGCCACCTCCGCGGGGCCCTCGGGCAGGGTTCCTGCTCCTGTCTCCTGGCAGATGCCTGAGTTTCACCTCGTTTCCCCTGCTGTACACCGGAGCCCCACAGGCTAGGGGTGCCGTCTGCTTGCTCACATCTCTGCCCTGATGCCTAGCCTGGCTGCTGGCTCTGGGCAGGCTCTGGGCAGACTCGGGGGACCGCCACGGCCCAGAGTAACAGGAATACAGGTCCTCTTGTTGGAATGCCCGGTTGCAGGACATCTCCTGCTGTATCAGGGCGAATTCAGCCTTCCTGTTTATAGAACAGAAGCAAACCTCAGTTACTCTCATCACTCATTTGGCTGCACTATTTCAATAATTAGAAACACTGCTGTTCTCATGTTGAGTAGGTTGGGAATTGATCACATATAGGTTTTCACCTATTTTTGAAATTGAGATGTTCCCATTGTCAAGAAAAAAATGCCTAAGGATGTATTTTTTTTTCAACAGCAACATCTGCGAAAGTGGATGGAAGTGGTGGTCCTCACCCACAAAGGGGGCCAGAGGAGTGACGGAAATGTGAGTGACTCGTTTGTTTCCGGGGCAGCCCCGCCGCCGGGCACTGCCGTTAGTGATGCGAACGCTGGAGCCATGCTCTTAATTAAATCCCGGTCAGAGGTTTAGTTGTGTGTGACTCTAGTCCATGTAACCTGTTACACATATTTTGTTAGCGTTACATTTTCGCTTTTATTTCTCTTACATTGAACGTTCCTTTTTGTGTTTCTTTAAAAAAATCTCCCTTTTGTTCACTTTAACACGATGTTTTTGTTGATGAGAATCCTGGGAAGCTTGGCGTGTTAGTCTTTCACTTTTACTAGCTTTTCTTTACAGTGAATGAAGTGTGCTTTCTGGACGGCTCTTGGCAGCTGTCGTTTGCACGGGGTGCAGTGCTCAGCTGTTTCCACTGCTTTCCACCCTCATTGCCTCATAAGCTGAGCAGAGGTCTTAGGCCTTCACACAGCACCGAGGAGAACGTGATGAAGCATCACGTGAATCCTGGCACGGGTGTTCTCGAGGTCTGAATCCCCCACCCCCGTTGTTTGCCCAAAGGCCAGATGGCCCGTACTTCAAAACATGATTTTTTACAGTTTTGAGGGAAAACCACTCTAGTTAAGGATCCGATGTGGGTCGCTAAAGACTTACTTTGTTACAAATGAATGCTTGCTGTTTTGACTCTAATCTTATTCACAGATGTTAATACTCTTTTAAAATATCTTTTAAAAGTTGATGTCCGTCCTCTCAGTGGGCTGTGCTTCCACAAGCTCCTGTCCCGCCCCGTGGAACTGCAGCAGTGCCCCGATGAGGGGTTCCCGGGCTCTGCAGAGGCATCACTAACGTGGTGCTCCGTGCTCCTGCGCCTACTCGTTGGATGCCGTGTCTCATCCCAGCTTGCGTTTCGTTTACTTTGGCTTTATTATGCTTTGTGTTAACCATTCTACGTCAAGGTGTTCTTTTTATGTGTCTTGTTTCTTGCTGCTTCTAAACAGCCAACAAGCAAAACTGAACCCGGATTTTAAACTTTCTCTAGGAGTGTTAAACCATCCATAACCTCTTTGAAGGTTTGTTATTTATGAATATAGGGGGAAAACCCCCCAGGAAATCCTCATGGGGGAGTCGGGGAGTGTGTTTGAAAACCCTGAGCTCTTGGGAGGAGGCACAGCGCCTCTCCACTTCTCTTCCCCAGCTCTCATATGTGAGGTGTTTTTGCTCTAAATTTTATATTTGCTTTTACAGTTAGCTGTTAATACTCTGAAACTTAGAGCCAATTTTACAATAAACGTTAAAGCCCTAGCAGGTAGATGAACGACTTCCGTTAGATCAAAAAGATCCCACAAACTTTCACTGAAGCTTACATGCGATGGGGGCTAGTTGCACAAGGGCTGGGGCCATGGGTCCTGGGAGCTGGTTAAGCTCCTGCTGAAGCCTGTTGCTCAGCAGTGACCGTGTCCCTGAGAGCATCTCGCTGCTCAGGGAGTCACGGCTCCGCACTCAGGGGCCACAGTGTTTGGGGTCTGTGGGAGAACAGCTGTGGTTTCTGGCATCAGCCCAGGGCAAAGCTTTCTTTCTGCTCTTGACCCCTGATGGTTTTCAGTGGGTGCTCCACAGATGGAGGAGGAGTTTATTTGGTTGGATTCCCAAATAACATTGCCCAGCTGAGAAACTGTAACTGACAATGTGCTAAAAGTTGAATAAAAATGATCATTCCCCATGACATCTTTACCCCTGATGATCTGAGCTTTGCATTATCAAGACATTAGGAAGGTTTGGCATTGAACTTACAGGGGAGAACCTCGTGACCACCTGTTGCACACACGCGCGGGCACACAGACAGCTCCGCTTCACAGGGTAACCCAGGTGTCCATCCAGTGGGTGGTGTCATGGCCTGTGGCTTCCGCCGAGTGTGCAGGCCTGAAGCGCGCCTGATTGATGGGGATTAAGCCCCAGCTTGAGCGGGGAAAGAAGTTTTTTTTTTAATGTCTTGGCCCTCACATAAAATCTTGAATGACTAATGCTAAACTGAACAGTCTTTAAAATGTATTTGCATACAGCAGAGCCTTACAGTTTCTCCCCTGGGACAGGAATTCCAAAACCCTTTGCTAAATTTAGGGAAGAGCACACTCCCCGAGACTCCGGAAGGGCTGTTTTGGCCTCTGAAGGGCGGAGGGGCACGTTTTGCTGTTGCGCATCTGTTACCTGTTGTGTGCTTTCTTGACAATTGTCTTCACTGTCTTGTTTCCCCCAATAACCCGACTGTGTTTTGAGTGTGCGGGAAGTTCTGTGTAAATAACATGAATAGAAAAAAGATGATTTTCCTCCCCATCCTCAGGAGAGCATTTCAGAGTGCGGGAGATGCTCCTTGTCTCCATTCTGTCAGTTTGAGGTGAGAACAACCTATTAACAGTCGGTTTTTGACTTGCACTGTGAAGAGCAGTGCGTATTTCCTTTTCTGTTCTGCCGACCTTTGCGTTGCCCTTTTTCATGCTGTGACTTTTGTTTTGGTTCAGCCTGCCGTGGAAGGGGTAGAGGTGAGAACCGGTGGAGGTGCAGAGGGGCTGTCGTCGTCCTTGGTTCTGCCGTGACTTGTGGTTCTGTGGTGGACGGAGTGTGTCGTGCCTGCGTGCAGTGAGCGTACTTGTCTGTCTGTGGCGGGCCTGTGTCGGTCCCACCGTTGCCGTGAGATGTCCGGGGGCCACGCATGTTTCCCGTTAGGACCTTTTTAAGCCGGTTTCTAAGTCCTTCTGTTTCCTACGCGCTAGAATCGCCACATCTCAATTTTTCTGATTCCCTCGGGTTTTTGCTCTCATACCGTTTGTATGAACTCACACATCTAACAACCTCTTGAAAGGAGACACCAACCGCAAAGAATGCAGGCGGCCTGCTAGAAATTGGGAGGCGTTCTCGTTCCTTCTTGCACACGTCTGACTGAGCAGCTGCCTCACAAGGCCCTGCCCGCGCCCTGTCCCCCGTGTGTGTCTGCCGCGCACAGCGCCCTCGGGTGGGCCCAGCGCTGTGGCCTGGGACAGGGGGCACAGCCCCGCGCTGGCCTCTTCCGTAAAGTAGGGGTGGTAATGCCCGTCGTTCCTGCCGCCCCTCCCGGTGGTGACGTGAAGGCCAGCAGTGGTTCTGTGACAGGGCTTTGAAAACCAGCACCTTGGAGAGGAAAGTGCCATTGTTAGAAGGTTATTTGAACTTGGAGGATCGAACTAACTTATTCTGCCCCCAAACTCAGAAACACTAGAGACAGGCACTCCAGGGGAGGCCCGGGGCGACACTGAGCTGATGCTTCTCGTTTCTGACCGGTCTCATGTTTGGCCTCTTGGCTTAAAGAGGCATTCTGAGTGCTCTCTCCACTGCTGCCGGGACCCAGTGCCCCTGACTGGCACTTACCATCCCCATTTTACCGCAGTGGGGTCTGGGTGCCCGGCGCCCCCCCCCCCACCCGCGAGGGACATCAGGGCATCTCTCGCCCCCGTGGCCCGAATGGCGGACCCAAAACCGTGGGAACTGACGCCGAGAACGCAGTCGGGGTGACGGGGCTTGGTCACCAAGCAGTCCACTTTTCACGTGATTCCGGGGAGCAGTTTGTCAGCTTTGTTTTCAGGCCTGCTTGCCAAATCCTTAGTCCCACAGTCAGTCGCTTATTTCCGCTGATAGTTAATTTCCGGGATAAAGACTTCCCGTATGTTTTGAGGACTTTGTGGCTGAGTTTTAAGGGCAAAAGAAGTCTGTGCCCTAGAACCTGCTGCACCGGGGGCTCAGGCCGTGGGCACGACCCCCTGCTCCCCAAGGGGGCTCACCTCAGCAGCCCAAGAGGCTGCGCCCAACGCTGGTCAGTGTGCGTGCAAGCGGACGAGGCACTGTCGCCAGGTGCGCGGTCCCCTCCCTCCGCTGGCAGAACCCAGGGCGGGTCGCGTCCTCCGGCCACAGCTGGAAGCTGAGGTTGGCGAGTTGTGGCTTTTTACATGTTAACTCTGCTTCTGTTGGCGAGCCTTGCGAACGTAGTAGAGGCTAGCAGGGTCTGTATGAGGTTGATGCCTCTGGCTGGTGCGATTAATTGGCCTGTTTTCTAATTTCTGGCTTTCTCCATTAGGAGATGAAAATCTGCTCTGCCATCATAAACCTTTTTCATCTGATCCCCGCTGCGCCCCAGACTCTGGTCAAGCCTTTGCTAGAGGTCGTGATGAAAACTGAACGGGCCATGTTGATCGAGGTAAAGGCCAAGCTCGGGCTCGCCTCGTTCTTCCTGCATCTTTGACAGGGAGTGCTTTCAGTGTCATGCTTCAGCTGGATTAATCTAGCAGAGGAAGGTGGGGGGGTTCCTGTTGGCTTGGGGCACGTGCAGCCCCCTCACGGGAGAAGGCATGCACGGAGCCACGGGCGGTCGCTGGACCAGAGAGACCTCAGAGCCCCTGGCGCCTCAGGCTTCACCGCCTGTCTTGCAGGCTGGCAGTCCCTTCAGAGAACCTCTGATCAAGTTCCTGACGCGCCACCCCTCGCAGACAGTGGAGCTGTTCATGATGGAGGCGACGCTGAACGACCCGCAGTGGAGCCGGATGTTCATGGTGGGAGCCAGGCTGGGACTGGGGTGCTGCTCGACAGTCTGAAATTTGTAGTTGACTGTTGAGGTTTTATTTTCCTGTGATATAATTTGAGCATTAGAAACGTTGTCGTGTCCTGCTGAGAAAAGCTCAGGTCCAGGAATCCTCTGCAGGACTTCGATCGTAATGGATAATGAGCTGCTCTAATTATGAAAACCAAGTGTCTAAAAAGCACTTTCTGAAGAGAGTGCTTTTGTAGTCTTTTTTTTTTTTTTATTCTACCTCAAGAGAGTTAGGAAGAACCTTAGAGTTCATGTCATCTAAAATAGTTTGTGGGATTTGATTAGCTTAAAACAGCTGTTTGTTTTGTTTCCAGAGTTTCTTAAAACACAAAGATGCCAAACCTCTTCGAGACGTGCTGGCGGCCAACCCCAACCGGTTCATCACCTTGCTGCTACCCGGTGGCACCCAGACCGCGGTGCGCCCCGGCTCGCCAAGCACCAGCACGCTGCGGCTGGACCTGCAGTTCCAGGCCGTCAAGGTAGCGCGGCTCCCTGCCACACGGCTGGTGCCCCGAACGTGCCGTCGGGACACAGGGAGAGCCTGCCGGTGTCCTCACCGTCTCCTCTTCGGCAGATCATCAGCATCATCGTTAAAAACGAGGATTCCTGGCTGGCCAGCCAGCACTCCCTGGTGAGCCAGCTGAGGCGCGTGTGGGTCAGCGAGACCTTCCAGGAAAGACACCGGAAGGAGAACATGGCGGCCACCAACTGGAAGGAGCCCAAGCTGCTGGCCTACTGTCTGCTGAATTACTGCAAGTGGGTGCATCCGGGGTCTGGTGCCCCGCGGGCTCTTGCTGAGCCGTGGGTCATAGGGGTCCCTGTGTGTGTAGGCGTGGCCTGTAGAGCACGGGCTGTGGCTCTGAGCAGCCGGAGGGCAGGTCGGATGTCCCCAGCAGTTACGGCCCTCTCCTTCAAACACGTAGGAAGAATTACGGAGACATCGAGCTGCTGTTCCAGCTGCTCCGGGCCTTCACCGGTCGCTTCCTCTGCAACATGACCTTCCTAAAGGAGTACATGGAGGAGGAGATTCCCCAAAACTACAACATCGCCCAGAAAAGGGCCCTGTTTTTTCGCTTTGTGGACTTCAATGACCCCAACTTCGGAGATGAGCTAAAAGCCAAGGTGGGTCCCTCCGTTGCCACAGGAGACTCCGCGATGCTTGAGTTCGTTTTCCCGGGAGCCGGGATACTCTGCCCGTGGTCTGCTGTGTCTTCCCTGGCATTAGAAGAGTAGTCTGGGCTGTTTAGGAAGGAAGTTTCGTTGCTGAGAAACGTGAGGCAGCTCCAGCTGTGATCCAGTGCTGACGAGTGGTGTGTTAGCTCCTTTGTTTTTATAAAACAACTTGTTTGAGGTGAGAAGGGTGAGCGAGTCTGCTCTTTGCCTCAAGTTGTTAACCTGCCTTTGCAGTTGCCACCTGAAGGAAAGACAAGATTGCTAGCTGCACCCCTGAGTTCTGCCCGGATGCTGCAGCATGATCGAGCTGGTTCTGCCTAGTGAGAGCGAGCGAGCCTGGCTTTGTGTTCCTTCTCCTTCATTTTAAAATTTTTTTGTAGGTTCTGCAGCATATCTTGAATCCTGCTTTCTTATACAGCTTTGAGAAGGGGGAAGGAGAGCAGCTCCTAGGACCTCCCAATCCAGAAGGCGATAACCCCGAGAGCATCACCAGTGTGTTCATTACCAAGGTGACGTCACGAAGCACGCACAGCGTGGGAGATGTGTGTGTCTGTGTGTGTGTGTGTGTGTGTGTGTGTGTGATGGGTTCGTTGAAATAAAGTGATGTCACAAACCACACACAGTGTGGGAGGGGTGTGTGTGTGTGTGAGATGGGTTCATTGCAATAAAGTGACGTCACGAACCACACCAGCGTGGGAGGTGTGTGTGTGTGTGTGTGTGTGTGATAGATTCATCGAAATAAGGTTATTTCCCTGCAGCTTTTATTTTTCGTGATTGCATTCATTCTTACTAGTGAACTTATTAAGGCAGCTTCACTGTGGAATCACTTAACTTTGCCACATTAATAGATTTCAGTGGGAAACAGAATATATCCCATTGAAAATTGATATGTCGCGGTTGTTTGCAGAAATTCCTATTGCTGGTCAGCAGTGTTTTCATGATCTGTTTACAAAAGAATCTACTAAAAGCTAGTGAGAATGTGAGACTGGACCCAGGCACCACTGTGACCCTTTGCCTCCAAGTTCATGAAATGCTACAGCAGTGGGATATCTGAAATGAACTTGGGTCTTGGCTCGTGCACAGTGGTGTTTGCTGGTCGCACGAGTGAGGCTTTGGGAATCAAGTGTTCGCTTGAGAACTTCGCATGGTGCTCTGTGGTCGGGCTGGTGCACTTCACCAGCAGATGTGCAGTTTGCCTTGAGGGCGTTGGGCCGAGTGTTCATGCACGGCTGCTGGTCGAATGCTGTGACTGTGGGCCTTCACTCATCATGGGCCTTCACTTCATTCCTTGTGTGGCCCATGAATTACTGCCCTGCGGAAGAACAGTAGGTTCCACACCCCCTGGCCTGGGGTCCAGGTAGAGGGGAGGATGTTCACAGGACGCGTGGCCAGGCTTTCCATAGTCTCCACTGCTTAAGAGAGGCGTCCTGTAGTTTTGACCCTAGCTCCGTCCTCCTGGAGGAGTGAGAGCTGAGTCCACGCAATTGTTTGGGCCCACATACTGATACTTGCCCTGTGCTGGACAGCTGTAGGGAGATGGAGACCCAGACTTGGGCCTTGCCATGGGCTGCCCTCTGTGGGCTGCATCCTGGAGTCAGATGCTGCCAACTTGGCACCAGTGAGGGGTCAGAAGTTCAGGTGTCGATGAGGATCAATGGTGCAGGACAGGCTGGCACCCCGGGGAAAGGGCCTCTGTGAAGCCGTAGATCCAAGGGAGGGAGTTGGGACTAAAGGGTCCCCGATGACAGCACAGCTGTTGTGGAAGGCTTCTGTCACAGGTCTTCTGAAAGGCAGAAGGTTGTGAGGGTTCTTACTGGACCGTGTGGTCGGCCTGTGTGACTCCATTGAGGCAGGTAGCGTTTTCCTCTGTGTACGTTTTTCTTATGTCCATGAAACATGTAGGAATTTGTCAGACCCTTCATTGTATGGAAAAGTGTAACTTTCATTTTTTTAAGAATAGAGAACTGGGGAGTAGGTAATATTTTTAATAATACTAAAAAACAAGTTAATAATGACTGACTAGGAAAAAAAATAACTCAGTTACTTGGAAATTGAGAAACTCGGTCTTGAATCCCCCTGTGTGGGAATGCTCGGACCCCCCTGCCCGCTGTGTTCCAGCATCCCTGCTCCCTCTTCAACACTGAAATAAATTTACCAAGTTTGTAATATGTACATAATAAAGGAAAATTGATGTGACGTCATTGAGTCCATCCCTGTAAAGCTTAATGCTATGTGTGTAGAGGGTACATGTGTTATGAGTGAGTGTGTGTGCATGTGTGTTGAGGCGTAGATTGCCAACTGACCCTTGAGGTATGGAGGTAGCAGAATATTGTGTGTATAGATAGCGTGTGCAAAAGCATAGATTTGCTTAGTGACCCTTGGGAGGTATGGAGGTAGCAGAATGTTATGTGTATAGAGGGTACATGGGTGTGAGTATGTGTGTGAAGGCATAGACTTGAGTGACCCTTGGAGGTTTATGTATAGTGCGTGTGTGTGTGTGAGTATGCGCGCATGTGTGAAGGCATAGGCTTGTGGAGTGCTCCTGGGAGGTGTGCGTGCATGCATGAAGGTGCAGACTCCTGAGTGCCTTGCAGTGTGTGTGTGTGTGTGTGTGTGTGTGTGTGTG
>SJYF01000191.1:1502589-1517453 GCA_006410515.1 Procapra przewalskii | reverse complement strand
TTTTTCTTTCCACGTTATAAATTCCCTATTAAGTTTTACCTAAGCCAATCTGATGCTTAAATGATTTTAAATGTCAACAATATTAAAAATATAGCTAACATTTTTCTAAATGATTAAAGCTTTGCACCCCTTCACTTTGGGTTTCGGTGGTAGCTCAGATGGTAAAGAATCTGCCTGCAGTGCAGGAGACCCAGGCTTGATCCCTGGGTCGGGAAGATCCCCTTGAGGAGGAAACGGCAACCCACTCCAGTATTCTTGCCTAGAGAATTCCATGGACAGAGGAGCCTGGCCGACTACAGTCCATGGGGTTGCAAACAGTTGGACACAACTGAGTGACTAACACACACACACACACATTCTCTCACTTAATTATGAAATCAAGTCCGTGCAGTTCTCCAGCATACCTCTCAAACATACCCACCCCACATGCACTCGCGACTGCCTCAGTTCAAGCCTCCTGACTGCCTCCAGCTTCTTCACTCTCCCGCACATTCTCCACATGGTCACAGAGTGGTCAGATTTGTGTCTCAGAAGGATCACCCCACTATTCTGCTCAAAACCCTGCCCTGGCTCCTCACCGTGCCCTGGTCTCTCTCATGAGCTCGGTGGCCCTCGCTGATCTGGCGCCCACCCACCTCTCCTGCCTGCCTCCCGTCAGAGTGCTTCACGCTAGGCTAACCAGCTGTGAGAACTCTCTGCAGGACTCTGCACGGCCCCCCTTCTTCATTACCATCCTTTCATCCTGAGTTCTGATGAACTCCATCATCCTTCACAACCCAGCTCAAACATGACTTCTTCCCTAAGGCCTTCTTAAGCCCGTCCAACTCCAAAATTAATCACTCCCTCTTCTAAATCGGGTAGCATACCTTTTCCTTACCACTTGTATTATAACTGTTTGTTTCTATGCTTGCCTTTTTTATATCACTGTAAACCTTTTGAGACCATGAAAGCAGTTTTGTGTTCATTAAACCAAATGGTCTTTGCTGCAACAATCTAAGTAATGGGGAGCAGGGATGGGATGTTTCCAGGGCGACCCACAGTGGCCGAGATGCTGCCACTTCTCCACAGCAGACATAAACCTTGTTTCTTTCACCGCAGAGATCACCAGACCCTCTTGGGTTAGCATATGTAACACAGCTCTTAAATATGGGTTGACTGTTTCTGACTTTGTGCAAGACATGTACATTGTGTTTTACTTTAAACCTTTTGGCAAGGGTGGTGGTTTTTCAGTTGTGAAGTCATGTCTGACTCTCCTGTGACTCATGGACCGTAGCCCGCCAGGTTCCTCTGTCCATAGGATTTCCCAGGCAAGGATACTGGAGTGGGCTGCCATCTCCTCCTCCAGGGAGTGAAGTGTTGACATGAATGTCAGCGTGGATGAACCTCAAAAACACTTGAGGCTGATTGAAAAGTCTAGACACAAAAAGCCGCTGTCCGTGGGTCAGTCCACGTGAGACGCACGGTGGTTGGTCTATAAGACAGAGCAGCAGCAGCCCCGTGGGTGGCCACCGGGGCTGGGGGTCAGGCAGTGGGGAGTGGTGCTTTGTGGGTCGGGGTCCCCCTTGGGGGTGATGACGATGTTTGCAGCCTCCGTAGAGGTGGTGGGCACACGGCATTTTAACTGTACCAGCTGCCACCGAATCAGTCACTTTACGACAGTTGGTTTTCTATTTCGTGGTGTTCACAGTCTCAATTTGTGTCCTCCTAGGTCTGAGGAAGCGAACAAAGCATTCTCTGCGGCTGTGCAGATGCACGACGTGCTGGTGAAAGCCTGGGCCATGTGGGGCGACTACCTGGAAAACATCTTCGTCAAGGAGCGGCAGCTACATCTCGGCGTGTCCGCCATCACCTGCTACCTGCATGCATGCCGGCACCAGAACGAGAGCAAGTCGAGGAAGTACCTGGCCAAGGTGAGGCCGGAGGAACCCTCTTCGGCCAGAGACCTTCCCGGGAACCTTTAGTTGGGGTGGAAGCTCAGTGACCTCCTAGTCCATGCTAGGCATGCGGCAACACAGAGTCCCTAGGTTCTATTTAAAGCTGAAAAGTGGAGGCCTGGACGTTCTTGGGGTCAGAGGACTTCTCAGTGGCACAACTGAACCTGGACTGTGGGTGGGTCTTAGAGCTCAGGTCTGGTGTGGCCTGTGAGTTTGGGCCTCCCACTGGACGGGGCTTCCTGCAGACTGCGAGGGCTCTGCCAGGAGCGCGCCCTGCCGCACGCCTCAGGCTCCGACCTCTCACTCCCAGGACCATGCACACAGGCCGGAGCCAGTCGGCTCTGGTCACAGGTGACGCTGAGTCCCCTGGGTTCCTGCAGGGTGAGGTCGTCCCGCGGTACCCCACTGCAGCACCGGGCACAGGGCTGTATCCACCTGTGCCCAGTGGGTGGCTGCTTGAGCCCGAGCACCCTCCCAGCTTGCACCCTCTTGGCTTCCCCAGGAAACACATCCGTACAACCCAGAATCCATTCTTGCAGATGACTTAAGAATAGGTTATTCCGCTTACTTTGTCCAATAAAGGTTAGGAGTTTTTAGAATCCCTTGATTTACTGTCAGAGTTTGGATTGTGCGTCCAAGTAGCGAAAGCCAACTGTAGACACAGCCCGACCGCAGTAATGCCGAGAAGCCACCTCACTGCCCAACTCCAGATGCGCTTTCTTGCAGATGAAATAGTTCCAGGTGCCTCTTGGCAGCCGACTGCCAGCAGGGGGTGGCCTCGCCCTAGGGTGGTGGTGGTCATCTGAGATCTGAGCAGAAGCCCATTTTGTTCTGGGGAGATCGCAAGTGTGGATAACAGGCTAGAGCCCCTTGGGGTCCACATGACCACCGCTAGCCAGCTGACCAGATCAGTTAATAGTTGGCATTAAAGCTACACCTTGATGAAAACTGTATTTAAATTCTCAGCGTCATTTGTCTGTGAGCTTTATAGTGAAGCTTCATCACACAGTTGGGCCTTCTGTCCATGTTTTCCCGTGATGCCAGGAAAGGTGCCCTGGGTGGCAGCTTAATGTCGGGGGAACGCCCCCTGACCGGAACCGGAGACTTTGGTTCAGCTCTCTGACTTCCCTTCGGTCTTAGGTGCTGTGGCTTCTGAGTTTTGACGATGACAAGAACACTCTGGCAGATGCCGTGGACAAGTACTGCATCGGCGTGCCGCCCATCCAGTGGCTGGCCTGGATCCCGCAGCTGCTCACCTGTCTGGTCGGATCCGAGGGAAAGCTGCTTTTGAACCTGATTAGCCAGGTGGGAACTGCGAGGCCTCTTCGGTCACAGAGTGTTTTCCTTTCACATCCTTCTTTCCAAGAAAGAAAATATGCGTACTCAGAGTTCTGCAACTAAGGTGGATGGGCAGGTGCACACAGTTAGCTGTCACTTGATGTAAAGCAGAAGTGACCGTAGTTGAAGAGCACAGCGGGGCTGGCGGGCAGTGATCTGCTGGACTCATGGCATCAGGACGCTGACTTCTCTCACACACGTTGCCACGTAAAATACATGTAAAGTACGCCTTCTGTTAAAATGGAGGGTCCCTGCCGAGCACTCAAGTTACTGCCCGAGCGCAGTGTCCGGTCAGTGCTCACGGCTGACTCCCCGTCATGGGCTGGACCGGGTGCTCTGAGCCCCAGAAGAAAGCTCAGCGGGCTGTGGGGTCTGTTGCTCTCGGCCCAGCTCTCCGGCTGCGGCTGTTGGAGGCTGACAGTCGTGTGCACTGGGGCAGGCTGGGGGGATTGGGCCTGTGGAAAGGCTGTCGTGACGCGTGTTTGAGGTCTGCTCCAGATTGTCCTCCTCCTGCGCAAAGGCCGAGAGGTAGGGGAGGGGCCTAAACAGGGGCCATGTGGATTCCGTTTGGTCTGGGATTGGTGCCTTTGATGGCGCTTTGTTTTATCAAGTTACAGAGTCCTATATGTAACCTCTCACACGTGAACCTGTAACCACGCACTTGGGGGCACACTGCTCGCTCCCCATTCACGAACGGCATCTACACGGCACCCAGAAGTGGTTTCATTCTTCCTTGAGCGCTTGCGGCTGTGTTCCTGGGTACCGGTACTTCACTTGGAGTTGATCTGTCAAAGACATAGATTCTATTTGGTATCATCATTCACTGGACATCTCTTAACATACGTTAGCCAGCCTCCCTGCAGCCAGTGGCCAAGCTGGGTAATGTCTGCTCAGCCCTTCTGAAGAAGCCGTAGAACTCTAGTTGACCAAAACTGGCATTCCTTACCTAAAAGAAAAAGGCCTGTCCCCTGCGTCCTACAGTTACCCAGAGTGAAGTGACTCGCTAGGGAGCCCCGTCGTCGGCCCGCTCTCAGTTCTGGTGAATGAAGACGGCTGTCATTCTGTGTTCTCTGTCGTCGGCCTGGGAGGCAGGCACTCGAGTGTCTGTAACCCTCGGGTTAGATCAGATGACAGTGAGGTTGCTCTGCCAGGAAGAGTCTTGGGTGGGCAAGACTGATGGAAGACACCAGGCTGCTCCTGCCTGGGTCTTTTCCGGCTAAACTGGACGTTGGGCTTGCTGTTCAGTCTAGCCTCCTGTCTGTGCTAAGTCGGTGGTGTCGGCCAGGTGCGGGCCCCTTCCCACTCACGACTGACTCTCTCTGAGCAGGTGGGACGCGTGTATCCCCAGGCCGTATACTTCCCCATCCGGACCCTGTACCTGACGCTGAAGATAGAGCAGCGTGAGCGCTACAAGAGCGGTAGGTCTCCTGGGGCTGCGGCCGGGCCGCTGGGCGGGTCCCTGGGGCGTCCCTGGTCCCACTGTCCCAGCGCACGCCCACTGAGTGCTACAAGAGTATAGGTCGCTGCAGGGCGGGTCCCCGGGGCATCCGAGCTCCTGCTGTCCCAGCCTAGGCCCACCAGCAGCTCCCCTGCAGCCCGCGGGCCCGTCTGTGTTCAGACGCTGGGAGGACACTGGGGCGGGAAGATGAAACCTGACCTCCTAGGGGTTGCTGGCTCTCCTTCACCATAGTATGACAAGGTGTTCATCCACTCCAGTGATTCCATCCATATGTAGGAAAAAACGTGTGAAACCCAGGGGGCTTAGCCGTAAAGAATCTGCCTGCCAAGACAGGAGCCATCAATCCACTCCAGTATTCTTGTCTGGGAAATCTTACAGACAGGAACCTGGCTACAGTCCATGGGGTTGCAAAGAGTGCACGCAACTCAATGACTAATCAAAAAACAAAAGTTGAGCTTACCTCATTAGTTATAAATGCATTCTGATAAACAGTTCAAATGCCACATACTGTGTTACAAGGAATAGTACCTTCAGCTGTCAGAAGAATCCGCATAGAGATCAGTCTTACCTGGGACTTCTCTGCTGGTCCAGAGGTTAGGACTTTGAGCTCATAATGCAGGGGTCACGGGTTCAATCCCTGCCCAGGGAACTGAGATCCCATTTCCACATGGTATAGCCTAAATAAAAAGAAATCAATCTTAACCAAATGTAAAAACTTATTCAAAATAGAAGTTTTTAATCTGTAATGATTACTGTGGTACGTAGAGAAATGACCTACTTACTGGCTTCAGTTACCCACTAAGCATGGTGCTCTCTAAACAGTTAAAGCACCGCTTGCTTCCTGCGTCTTTAATATGTAGACACACTTACTGCGAGGCCAGAGCCTTTCCAGGAAGGTGACTCCCTCCTCCCGACGGTGGTGGCAGCTCCTGGTCCTGTGTGGGGTGGGTCTTCGTGTCAGCCTCCTGGCTGGCTAGGTAGATTGGAGTTTGGGTCAATTGAAAGTTAAGGGTTTTTGTTCTAAGTGAGCTAAAGCTTTAAAAAAATGAGCATCAGGGGTTCTGTAACATTTCTTACGTAGCAACTAGCTTTGTTTTTAATGTCTTTATATACCTGTGGTTTGGCTTTCCTTGATGAAAGCACACTTCTAGATTCTCGGAGCTGTAATACAAAGAATGAATTGTGAAATATTTTGCCAGACCTTAGAAAAAAAAGAGCTCAAACTCCCACTGCAGTTAGAGGGAGTCCAGGGAGCCCACACCCCGCACCTGGACCGCAGTCACACGCCCACCTCGCGCCCTGCCCCGTGCGCCTTCTGCTGGCACTGCACCCCCGGACAGGGCGCCTGCCTCGCAGCCCCGGGAGGCCCCCGGGGTGTGTCCCGCGCCGGCAGGAACCAACGTTCCTCTGGCCGGGGGTCCTCGGAGCGCCGACTCTCCCATCGGTCAGTTCGGCGCTGACATTGGCGTTGTGTGTGTCGCTCTCAGATTCTGGACAGCAGCAGCCCAGCTCAGTGGGTAACCAGTCCCATTCTGCATCAGATCCAGGGCCCATCAGAGCCACGGCCCCCATGTGGCGCTGCAGCCGTATCATGCACATGCAGCGGGAGCTGCACCCGACGCTGCTGTCCTCCCTGGAAGGCATCGTCGACCAGATGGTCTGGTTCCGGGAGAACTGGCACGAGGAGGTAGGCGGCGGGCGGTGCGCTGCGGCGGGTGTGGGGCCAGGCGCCCTTGCGGGCACGGCCTGTCCACACGAGCTCCCGGCTTGTGCGCGCCTGCGGGTGGACTGGCTGATGGAGCCGCAGAGGCTCCACGTCTGCACCCTGGTGCTGTCGTCACCGCCGAAGCAGAAGACTTCAAACGAAGGCGACATCCAGAAAGCCGTTGCTGCCCTTAAAACGCTTCTTTTGTTCATTGTCTGAACCTGACCGCTGAAATCCCACCACTGGCCAAAGAGCAGCGGGATGTGGGCAGAGGCCATCTCAGGAGTCAGCATCTCCAGGGGCCAGAGCTGGTTCTCGGGCCACCGCCTCGGTGGTGGTGATAAATAACAGGCGTTTGTTGTCTGCTTGGCCACAAGGCCCCCTCGTTAGTGCTGTTACTCTGTGTGTGCGCAGTACACGGACGTAATCTGACATAATCGATCTGTTCAGTCCTTGAACAACAGAGGGGCATGTGCGTGACGCAAAGGGTGGGGTTGTGGGTCTTTCTCTTTTGTTAACGTTCGGGTCGGCTATTCTTTGCTGTTGAAAACGTAGCTCGTGGCGTGAGCGTCCAGGGCACCCCCCGCCCTGGTTCTGCACACTGGCGCCCCGAAAGCTTTGTCCGTGGTGGGGCCGGCTGAGCGGGGGCCCAGTGGGTGGCAGGCAGCTTGCTTGAGCACAGAGCTCTGTTGTGCGAGGCCACCGTGTGTCTGTCCTCCAGGTCCTCAGGCAGCTCCAGCAGGGCCTGGCCAAGTGCTACTCCGTGGCGTTTGAGAAGAGCGGAGCGGTGTCGGACGCCAAGATCACGCCGCACACCCTCAACTTCGTCAAGAAGCTGGTGAGCACGTTCGGGGTGGGCCTGGAGAACGTGTCCAACGTGTCCACCATGTTCTCCAGCGCCGCCTCCGAGTCCCTGGCCCGGCGTGCCCAGGCCACCGCCCAGGACCCCGTCTTCCAGAAGCTGAAGGGCCAGTTCACCACCGGTGAGTCCCGACCCGGGGAAGCGGCCCCTCACCCTGCTCCTCCATCCTGCCCATCCCAGTTAACCGCCTCTGTTGCTTTTCTGGAACGCAGCACCGGGTGGGCGGGTTAGACTATAAGGAAATGGGACACTCCCTGCCCCGAGATCTCACGGCCTTCCCTCCAGGGAAAAGTCAAATCGGAGCCAGGGTAGACACAGGGTTTTAGGACACAGTCCCACTGCCTGCCAGGTTTTTGTGGAAGACTGGACAGGATCAGGTGAGGCAGTAAGACCCAAAGGCGCCGGCCCCGCGGTAACGGACAGGGGTCCCCCTGGTGGTGGCTCTGGCATCAGGAGGATGGGGAGGGGGCTCTCGCATGTCCTGGACCCACCTCTCTGTGTGACCTCTCGGTGCCCCTCAGCCCAAGTCCCCATCGGGGACCCTTGTCCCCCGGGCGCACGCAGGCCAGGCCGCACCCCCCGGAGCTGGAGCGCGTGTGGTCTCCCTCACAGCAAATGGAGGCGTCTGACATGAAGTCTTGTGGACGCCATCCTATACTACTGAGAAGTGATACTTAGTGTATCTGTATCTACAACCAAACGTAGTCTGAAATAGAGCGTTAGAGGTGGAACACATCTGGATTCTGACGTGAAAAAATGACAGGCGCTGAAACCTGGAAGAGGGCCAGCCTCGAGGCGGTGACCCACCGCCAGCTGCAGTGAGCGCCGGACGCCCGCAGTGAGCCCCTCTGGCCACGCGCCCCAGGGCCCGACCCTGTGTCCGCCCTAGGTTCTGGTCTGGAGAGCGCAGGAGGGTTGCCCCTCCGCCCGCAGCAGCATCGCAGCCCTGGCTCCAGCTCCACGTCTGTGAGCAGGGGGGAAGGCAGCTCCGGAGAGTCGTCCCGAGACGGAAGACTGACTCACGTGCGAACGCTGTGCCCGAGCGCTGACGGCCCCAAACGCGAGCCCCTCAGATGCCCCTCCAAGGAGAAGGGACACACACAGTGTGGCTCTTCCACACGCATAAAGCAGATGAAAAGGCGTTAACTGACACGCATGGCAACTTGGATGAACTTGAGAGAAATTATGCTGAATGCAGAAAGCCGCTCTCAGTAGGATTCCTGCCATGCACTTCTGAACTCTGAAGTCTTTGTGAGGTCACGATGGAGAACAGACCAGCAGTGGCTAGGCGTCGGGTGTGGGGGAGGCAGGCACGGCTCAGAGCTGGTGGACGGGGGCCCTCCAGGATACACAGCGCCCCCCACGCATCTCACGCGTGCACACGTGCACGCAGAACACGCATAGGTCATGTGTCTGATTCAGCCCCGTGGGTTGTGCCAGTGCCTTGGTTTTGGGAAGGGGTGTGTGGCCCGCCCTGTACGTTTCTTGGCGCTCCTGTGAATACTTATTTCAAAATAAAAGTTAACAACAAACAGAAACCTGTTCCAAACAGAAACCTGTTCCATGAAGATCAGGCCTGGCCTTGATAACAGCCTCCTGCCCCCGAGTTGAGAAGGTGCAGCCCTGTGTCCTGGCGGATAGAGACCTGCCTCCCCCGTGCTCACCTCACTAGTCACGGGACCGCCTGTGAGATGGTAAAGGAAAGCCGGAGAAATGCCGTGAGGAAGAACCCCACGAGAGAAGTGCGTCAACCATCGTGAAACTGATGACACGTATACACAGTCACCCTCACACAGCGTGATGCGTGGCGTTGTGGGAGCAGCTGTGTGTCATACCCAGAGCTCCATGCTGTTTATTCCAGGTGGCATTTTTATGTGCTGTTGATTGGAGTCCTGCCCCTCGCAGCGCTTTATTACAGACTAGACAGAAGACGTGCTGTTTGCTCCCGGGCCGTGCCAGAGTCATCATCGTGCAGTGAATTGAAAATCACCCAGGTGACCGAAATGTTTCTAATCATATTCTATCTTGCAGATTTTGACTTCAGTGTTCCAGGATCCATGAAGCTTCATAATCTGATTTCCAAACTGAAAAAGTGGATCAAAATCCTGGAGGCTAAAACCAAGCAGCTTCCAAAATTCTTCCTCATTGAAGAGAAATGCCGGTTTCTGAGCAACTTCTCAGCACAGACGGCTGAGGTGGAAATTCCCGGGGAGTTTCTGATGCCGAAGCCGACACATTACTACATCAAGATCGCTCGGTGAGTGCACCTGGCCGGCCCGGGGTCACTGACACCTTCCCGCAGCAGATGCCTGGGAGACGCTCCAGGGAGACCGGTCAGCGGTTCACACTGTGATTCCCTCCCCTCTGCCCTTGGAAGAGGACACGGGACTGCCCTCGGATTGGAGTCATGGGCACCTTTCACGGGTCTGGGCGAACCCCTGGGTTCCCTGTCTTGTCCTGAGTCAAGCTTGTGCTTGCTCTCAGAAGAACCCTTTCTGAATGCTTGTAGAACTTGGCAAAGCCGAGTTTGCAGTGTTTTGTACACTCTGAAAGCACAGTATTCAAAACAGAATCAGGTGGTGAAATTTTTTAGAGCAAAGCGAGTTGCATCTCATTTAAAATGTAAAGTGAGCTGGGGAGTGGCAACCCGTAACAGGGCCCTCCAGATCGGACCCTGCTGCTCCCCTCCACTGTGGCCCGGAGGGTGCGCAGGCCCCACGCTGCCCCTCTGCTGTGAGCCCCGAGGGTGCGCGGGCCCCACGCTGCCCCTCCGCTGTGAGCCCTGGGGGTGCGCGCGCCCCTTGCTGGTTCATTGGGAGCAGCTCCTCTGTCCCAGGGGCCCAGGCCCTCCACTTCTGGGGTCCCCGGTGTCCTCTGACTGCTGAGGCCTGGCCTTCGGCGCAACTGTGTGAAACCCCAGCTTCGCCACTCTTCCTCCCCTTTTGTCCTTCCCACGCCAAGGTGCCCCCCTCCCCCATCCCCCGTCCCGCAAGGCGGGGCGTAGGTAACCAACCACCCCGTCCCAACCCTCTCAAAGCAGAGGGGCGGAGTGGGCGCGGGGCATGGTGTCAGCGCCCGGGGATCTCGGCAGGTTCATGCCCCGGGTGGAGATCGTGCAGAAGCACAACACGGCCGCCAGGAGGCTCTACATCCGCGGGCACAACGGCAAGATCTACCCGTACCTGGTCATGAACGACGCCTGCCTGACCGAGTCGCGGCGGGAAGAGCGCGTGCTGCAGCTGCTGCGCCTGCTCAACCCCTGCCTGGAGAAGCGGAAGGAGACCACGAAGAGGCACCTGTTCTTCACAGGTACGCGCGCGGCCGCCTCCGCATGCCCTGCCAGCGCACAGCCGCCGCAGAGCACGCGCCCGACCAAGCAGGCCCCGACTGGGCGCAGAGCCGTCTCCACTCGCCCCGGAGCCTGCCTGGGCTCCGGGGACGCCGGCTGAGCAGGGCTTGCTGGTGGCGTGCTCCTTACAGTTTTTAAGCACAATCTTTGATCTCTTGGGCTTCCCTGGTGGCTCAGCTGGTAAAGAATCCGCCTGCAATGCAAGAGACCCTGGTTCAATCCCTGGGTTGGGAAGATTCCCTGGAGAAGGGAACGGCCACCCACTCCACTATTCTGGCCTGGAGAATTTCACGGACTGTATAATCCATGGGGCCACAAAGAGTCGGACCCAACTGAGCAACTTTCACTTTAACTTCTTGATCTGCTCTGGGCACCACTTGCCATGTGGGCACCACCTGAGGCGCCCGCCTGGGAGTCGAGGAGCCCCAGGAAGGCCCCTGACACTTTGTTCAGGCGGCACCCAGAAACCTCAGGTGAGGTCTTTACAGAACCGAGTGCTGGTGGGTGAATCGTGAACCTGTCACATGGGGCGGGGCAGGGCTGCCTGTGACTCCCCAGCCTCTGAGAGAACGGCGGTCACCCTTCACGTTGCTGTGCGTGGCATCTGGTCCTGTTCGGAGCTCTCTGCTGGCCACGCTGTGATCCAGCCTTTTCTGACCTAAAGTCTCTCACCCTTAAGTTCATAATCCCCCAAGATAAGTGAATTGAGAAATCCACCCTGCAGAGCGCTGTGGGTGTTGAAGCACAGGCGTGACGTGCTCTGCCGGTCGGTCCCTGCCTCACCTGCCATCTCCTCTCTCTCCTCAGTTCCCCGCGTGGTGGCTGTGTCCCCGCAGATGCGCCTGGTGGAGGACAACCCCTCCTCGCTGTCACTGGTGGAGATCTATAAGCAGCGCTGTGCTAAGAAGGGCATTGAGCACGACAACCCCATCTCCCGCTACTACGACCGCCTGGCCACGGTGCAGGCGCGTGGGACGCAGGCCAGCCACCAGGTGCGGGCGGGGGGTGTGGGGCAGGGCAGGGCCGTGGCCCTTGGCCAAGGGCCATTCGTTGCAACAGGACAGGTACATTTTCATTCAGCCTTGCAGAAGCTCAGAGTCCTTCCCGCAAAGCAGCTCAGTAATTAGAATTTTAAAGGAACTTCCTGGAAGTTTCATTTGGTTGACAGCGGGGCATAGCGGGTGTGAGGCTGTCTGCCCGCCTCCTGGGCACATTCACAGGTTTGCTGCCAGGGTTCCAGGTCGCACGCAGTCTCTGTGCGGTGTGTCCTTGCTGAAGCACAGAACATGGGGAAACGGAAACCTGCCGGGCCAGCTGTTTCTGTGGCCTCGGGTGTTTCTGTGGCGTCCGGGACGCCCCAGCTGCGCTTGTTGGCAGGCCAGGGTCTCTCTGCACCTGCTGGCGGGCCAGGATCTCTGCACCTGTGGGCCCCGCCCGGGGCAGCGGGGCAGGGGCAGTGTGGGTGAGAAGGCTTTGTCCAGGGCTCTCTGGGTCACCCAGAGGCAGCTCTGTGGCCAGATCTCCTGCTGCCTCCGTGTTCCCACCTGCGCTCCCCGCAGGCGCCTCCCGGATCTGGGGTGAGACCCCCAGGGCCAGAAGCTGCCTCTGTTGTCCAGGGACTGGTCTCCATTAATCTGGGTCCTGAAGGGCTTGGTTCAAGAGGACAGAGCCCAGGGGTGCCTGTCTCAGCCCTGCACCGTGCTTGGGGCACAGGGTCTGGAGTCAGCCCCCACCGTCGTGTGGGCAGAGCAGGTGGGGTTCTGTGCTCAGCGGTCTCCGTGGACTGTGGCAGTTTTGAGGTGCTAGTGGGAGGTGAATGGATTGGATTCTCAAGGCTCTGTGTTCCTTGGACTGTGGGAGCCAGTGACCCTTGTCTGCAAATACGTGGCTACATCAGAAGCCCCCTCCCACCTTGTGAAGATGGAACTGAGTGTGGGTCTGGCACAGGGACAGTGCGGGGCCCTCCTGGGCCCGCAGGAGGCGTGGGCGTCTCTTCTTAGTCTTTCTCTCCTAGTTTGCTTTGTTACTAACTCGGCTCCTTTACCCTTTGTGTTTTTACCACACTGCCTATAAATTTGCTTATTCTGGACGCATGATGTGAGCAGAATCACACAACATGCGGTCTTTCATTCCTGGCTCCCTCCACAGCGTGTTCTCAAGGTCATCCACTTGGTGGCATGTATCGGTACTGTTTCTTGCTGATCATTCTCTTGTATGAAGAGACCACGTATAACTTATCCACTTATTAGTTGGTGGACGTTTATACCTTTTGTCTGTCAAGTTACTACTGCTGTGAACACGCATGTACAGGGTTTTCTGTGGCTTTGTGTTCTCACTTCACTTGGGCATCTATATACCAGGAGTAGAATCGCTGGGTTCTGTGGTAACTCTTACATTTAACATTTTGATGGAGCCGCAGACTTTTCCAAAGTGCCCACAGTGTACGCAAGTTCTGATTCCCCGCGTTCTTGTCGGCACTTAGTATTGTCTGTCTGTCTGACTACAGCCACCCCAGTGGGTGTGAAGTGCTAGTTTATTTTGGTCAGTAGCAAGTGATACTGATTATTTTTCATTTGCTAATTGGCTGTTTGCATATTTTCTTTGGAGGAAAGTCAGTTCAAGTCCTTTGCTCATTTTTTTTTAATG
Organism: Procapra przewalskii; assembly: GCA_006410515.1. Classification (NCBI taxonomy): domain Eukaryota; kingdom Metazoa; phylum Chordata; class Mammalia; order Artiodactyla; family Bovidae; genus Procapra; species Procapra przewalskii. Next base: position 1,504,160 of record SJYF01000191.1, on the reverse strand, counting down.
AATTCTTTTTTAATTTTGTGCTGCACTGGGTCGCCGCTGCTCCTCGGGCTTTCTCTCGCTGTGGCGAGCGGGGCCTGCTCTCTAGTCGCCGTGCTCTGGCTTCTCGCTGTGGAGCCCCGGCTCAAGAGACATGGCTGCAGTAGCTGAGACACATGGGCTCCGCTTCCCGTGGTGTGTGGAATCTTCCCGAATCAGGGACTGACCCCCTGTCCCCTCCATTGGCAGCCGGATTCTTAGCTACTGGACCACCAGGAAAGCCCCCGTTTGCTCTTTCTTTATGTTGGGTGTTTTGTAAAAAGACTTGTTTTTTCATTGATTCTGAGAATTCTTTCTATGATCTGGATGTGAATGGTGACACCGGTGACTTTCTTTCTTTGCTGTGTACATCGTCCTGCCTTTCCACGTGCCTCATAACCTTCTGTGGAAAACAGAAGGATGTTTTGGATAATACAGTGTGGCCACACTCAGCGTCAGGCCCGTCCCCACACAGTGTGTGTTGCTGTGTGTGTGGTGACTTTCCTGGGCTCAGTCAGCCCAGAGGCCGTTGAGGAATACCCAGACCAACGCTGGGACCTTCCCGGCGGCCCTGAGCACCACACACACCCCCACACCCACACCCCCCGCCCCCGCCTGAAGTGTCTGTTCAGCCAAGCCCGCGCCTGACCCACTTGCCGAACTCCCTGTCCCCCAGGTCCTTCGCGACATCCTCAAGGAGGTTCAGAGCAACATGGTGCCCCGCAGCATGCTCAAGGAGTGGGCCCTGCACACCTTCCCCAATGCCACCGACTACTGGACCTTCCGCAAGATGTTCACCATCCAGCTGGCGCTCATTGGCTTTGCGGAGTTCGTCCTGCACCTCAACAGACTCAACCCCGAGATGCTGCAGATCGCGCAGGTAACGTGGTGGGCGCAGCCAGCCCCCCCGTTCAGCCTGTGCCTGCCGCTCCCGCCCCTGAGTGTCTGCCTCTGACCTTTAGGACACGGGCAAGCTGAATGTGGCCTACTTCCGCTTTGACATAAACGACGCTACCGGGGACTTGGATGCCAACCGCCCCGTCCCTTTCCGCCTCACACCCAACATCTCTGAGTTCCTGACCACCATCGGCGTCTCCGGCCCCTTGACTGCGTCCATGATTGCCGTCGCCCGCTGCTTCGCCCAGCCCAACTTCAAGGTGGGTCACGGTCGTCCCAGGAGGAACACGTGGTGAACCCCTGGGGGATGAGACGTGGCCAGACCCCCGTGGCCACGCTGGGGCTCTGACAGTGCTGTGCTGCGCGCCATGCTTGGGCAGACAGACAGGTGCTGGTCCAGTCCATCTGACCCCCAGCCTGTCTCTACACAGTCGGGGCCAAACACACACTGTCTACTCTCTTTTCTTCTGACTTCCGGGACCGTCTGTACTGATTGCTCTTTTCCCAGATAAGCAGTTTGTGTCTAGAGAAGGCTTCAGACACCAGTTGCTTTTGCAAAACATTTACTCAGAACAGGTTTTAAATCATCCAGTCACCTCCTGACTACAGTCATGGACTTTGTTCAACTGCTCTCCTCCCCCCACCCCCCCACCCCAGTT
>SJYF01000191.1:1489813-1501800 GCA_006410515.1 Procapra przewalskii | reverse complement strand
CCCGACGGCCGCCGCAACAGAGCGCCTTGCTGGGACGCTGCCCTCTGGGCCAGTAGTTAAATGCAAACCTTCTGTTCTTGCCCCGCAGGTGGATGGCATTCTGAAAACCGTGCTGCGGGACGAGATCATCGCCTGGCACAAGAAGACGCAGGAGGACACGTCGTCCCCGCTCTCGGCTGCCGGGCAGCCCGAGAACATGGACAGCCAGCAGCTGGTCTCCCTGGTTCAGAAGGCCGTCACAGCCATCATGACCCGCCTGCACAACCTCGCCCAGTTTGAGGGCGGGGAGAGCAAAGTCAACACCCTGGTGGCCGCCGCCAACAGCCTGGACAACCTGTGCCGCATGGACCCCGCCTGGCACCCTTGGCTGTGAGCTCGGCCACGTCGGCGGGGTGGGGCGGTTCCCGACGGTTGGGGGCTAAGCGTCAGGAAGGCCAGGCAAGTCCAGGCGGGAGCGGAGACCAACCCGCAGCTTCTAAGGCAGCCTCCAGAGAAGCCAGGATTCCCTGGCCTGGAATCTCTCTGCGAATCCCTTTTTATCGGCCTCCTCCCTCATGTGAATGTGCAGATCGAACTGTAGGAGACGGTTCCTTGCCATTTTTAGCTTTCAGAGGCGACACCTCCCAGGAGCTTCAAGCTTTTGTACAGAGCTTTGTAGCAAGTGTACAGAAAACCTACTTTGTTAGAGAAACAGGAAATTATGAAGACAGCGTGCGGATTTTCTCTAAGCACAAACTTCCAGGCTGTGGGGAAGCAGCCTCACTGGAAGAACCTCCCAGTGTGGCCGGCGTGGATGGAGAGGCGGGGGCTGCCCGCCCCTGCGTTTGGAGTCAGATTCCTCGGGGCCAGCAGAGCCGGAGAGCGAGCACGACCCTCGCTGTTCCGCTGCTCTTTGGCTGTCTTCTTGATATTTACCATCACTGTACCTGGAAAAAAAAAAACATTTTCCCCTCTTAATTTAAAAAGAAGCAACGAAGGTTTGTTCATTACCTCCAATCTGTTCTGTTCACATTTTTATAAGTATGAGCCTTGAGAACGTTTAAATTTGTACAGTGTGATTTTTTTTAGAATAAATATTTTATCAAAGGACGTGTTGTTTCTGCGAAGTGTGCCTCCCGCCCCTCGGGCCAGCGGGGCCTGGGCCCCAGGGTGGCCCCACAGCAACCGTGACATGCGCCGGGCTGGGACCTCAGCTGGGGCTCAGGTCCGCTCCCCTCGGTGTGAAGTCCTGGTCCCGACCAAAGGCAGGAAAGCACGAGCAAGGGCTGGTCCCTCTTGGCGCCATTCCTGAGTTTCAGGGGTTCGGCCCAGGGACCCGCGTGCAACGGGGAGACGCCCAGAGGTGGTGGCCTGGAGCCGCGTCCCTGGCTGCGGCCTGTCCCGTCAGCGGGACAGACAGACTGAACCTCATCCCCTGGACTCCAGCCCCAACATGGACGGAGCCTGAGGGTCTGGGCCATCTGACTGGACTGCCCATCTTTTATTTGGAGCTGACTAAGTTATTTTACTAATACTTGGCTGTTTTGGTGAGCAAGCGTCTTGGGCTCTGGAATGACAGGAGCCTGTATTTCAAATGACAGGTGTCACCGCACAGCCAGCAGGCTGGAAGGGGAAGGCACCCATCTGTCTGACAGCCCCCACTGTGCAGCAGGGTCTCCAGAGCCGGGGTCAGGACGGAGCTGAAACCAGACTCTGAGTTACCTCCGTCCTCTTGGTGCGGGTATGGAGCCTGGTGGTCGCAGAGATGCATGGACAGCGATCAGGCAGAGGGAGCGTTTGCTTCTCAGCCTCGCTGCTTTGAGTCTGGAGTCAGCGTCCTGGTGTTAGAAGGGCCCAGGTTCAAGGCCAGGCTTACCCGCACCGTGCCCCAGGCAATGACCCTTGTTCCTGGAAAAGCCCGCCTCCCCGCCGGTAGAGAGCCAGTCCCACCCGTGCACCATCAGTTCGTCCTGGAGTCGGCAGCCCTGAGCCGGCACCTCTGTGACCAGAAGCCTCTGCTCTCTCTCCCCCAAAAATGTGGCTTTGCTGGGACCTGGGTACCCAGGAGCGAGGATGGTCAGACAGAGGGCTCTTGTGGGGGGGCTACCCCCAGTGTGTGCCCAGTTTTCCTAACGCGGTTTCCAGGTAAGTACAATCATTAAGATTTTCTTAAGCTCTAAACTACATGTGACAGAATTTGCCGTTTCTGCCGTTTGTGTGTGTGCAGTTCAGTGGCCTTGAGTACCTTCCCATCATTATGCAGCCCTTGCCACCATCACCTGCAGAACTTTTTCTTCATCCCAGGGAGAAACTGTTTCCATCAACCCCCAAGTCCCGTGCTTCTCCGGCCCGTCTATGGTTTTGACTCCTCCAGGAATCTCCTAAGTAGAAGCATATGTTCTTGTTCTTTTGTGACCAACTTAGCTCACCTAGCACAGCAGTGCAGCGTGTGACAGACGGCCTTCCTTTTCAAGGCCGGATAAGGTTATACGCTGCGTGTGTGTATCATGTTTTTGGACCCTTGGCTTGCTTTTGTCTTTCTGCTATTGTAAAAAACGCTGGAATGAACATGGATGTTTTGAGAGGAGTCAGAATACCCATTCGACTTCCAACTTTCAATTCCTTGGGGAATATATACAAAACTCAAATTTCTGGATTATATGGCAGTTTTATGTTTAATTTTTTGAAGAACCTCCAGACAGTTTTCCAGTGACTGCACCATCTTACATCCCCACCAGCAGTGCACAAGGGTTCCACTTTCTCCACATCCCTGCCAATACTTATTTTCTGATCAGAAAAAAAACATATGTATATATATTTTTTAACTGTGGGACCTGAGTTCCCTGACCAGGGATCTGACCGGCACCTGCTGCAATGAAAGCGTGGATCTGAACCGCTAGACCACCAGGCCAGTCCCCAACACGTTTATTTTTTGATCAGAACCATCCTAAGGGGTGTAAAGTACCATCCGTCCTCATTGTAGGTTTGGTTTGCGTTTCTCTCGTTGGTGGGGTTGAGCGTATTTTCATGAGCTTGCTGACCGTTTGAATCTTATTGAAGAAATGTAAATTCAAAACCGTTGCTCATTGTTGCTGTACGCTGTAGGAGTTCTGTATAGATCCTGGATCTTAAACCCTGTCAGATACGGGACTTCGACATTTTCTCCACGTCTTCAGGCTGCCTTTACATTCTGTTGATGGTGTCCTTTCTTGCGCAGGTTTTAAATTTTGATTTAGTTCCATCTGTCCGGTTTTTCTTTTGTTGCCTGTGCTTTTTGGTATCATATCTAAGGAATCATTGCCAGATCCAGTGTCAGCTATGAAACCTGCTAGTGAATTTTCTACTTCATGTATTTTTTAGCTCCAGAATTTTTATTTGGTTCATTTTTCCTTTCATGTTAATCATTTCTCTTTTCAAAGTTTTTTTTATTTCCTTGAAGTATAGATAATGTACAGTGTAAACTAGAGGTGTATGGTAATGATTCACCATCTTCAAAGTTATGTTCCGTTTATAGTAATTACAAGATGCTGGCTGTATGTCCCCTGTATTGTGCACATCCTCAAGGCTTATTCTGTACCTAGTTTTCGTCTTTATTTGTGGCTGGGTCTTTGCGGTTGCCGCGGGCTCTCGTCTAGTTGCAGCGAGCGGGGGCTGCTCTGGAGCTGCGGTGCAGACTTCTCACCGCAGTGGCTCCTCTCTGCGGAGGACGGGCACGTGGGCTCTAAGGCACCGGCTCCGTGGTTGCGGCACACAGGCCGAGTTGCTCCTTCACGACGTGGAATCTTCCTGAGTCAGGGCCCACGTCTGCTGCTCCGGCACGTGGCTGCTTTACCACTGAGCCACCAGGGAAGCCACGGTGCCTGTCCTGTGTTCCCCTTAATCCCCGGCTCCTACGCTCCGCCCCGCCTGCCGTCCCCTCCGCTGGTTTCCCTATGAATCTGTTCCCCTTCTGTTACGTTCACTAGTTAAGATTCCACCTATAAGTGATAACAAAGTATTTGTCTCTTGAGCTTGTTTCACTTAGAATAACACCCTCCAAGGCCATCTGTGTTGTTGGAAACTTCAGAATACTTCTTACGGCCTAGTATCCCACTGTGTGCACGCGTGTGTATATGTGCGTGTGCATGTGCGTGTGCATGTGCGCGCATGTGTATGCATGCGCACACACCGCATGCCCTTTCTCTGTACATCCGTTGATGGGGGCTTTGGTGGCCTCCGCGTCTGAGCTATTGTGAATGACGCTGCTGGGCACTGAGGGGTGCATCTTTCCGAACTTGTGCCCCTGCTTTCTTTCAGGTATAAACCCAGGAGTGGAACTGCTGGCTCATATGGTAGCTCTGTTTTCAGTCTGTTGAGAAACCTCCATACCATTTTCCAAACTTGCTGCCATCAGTTCCTCCTGCCATTGGAGTGGTAAGTTTGCCCCTTTCTTTAGAAGGCCCTCGCCACAGACTTCCTGTCTTGCTTAAAAAAAAAAAAAAAAAAGCTGGAAACTCTTTTGCACACCAAATAACAGACGGCAAAAATGTAAAGTTGTGAGTTTATTGCGTATATAACAAAATGAGCCTGACCGCCGGGGTCCAGCCTGCTCTCCAGCCGCTGCTATGTGTTTCCAGCTGGCTCTATGACCACATTAAATAGAACTAGTATTCTTTAAATACTTTTGATTTTGACATAAAACAACATTAGTGTACAACTTTCACAAAATAAATCAGCAATAAAAACCGTGGGAAGGATAACAAGTATAGCAGCAGTACTTAAAAACAAAATAAATAAAAATACATTATAAAGTGGTTGAGAGACAAAAATAAACAAATTTTTAAAATTCATACTATGTGTTGGGAAGGCTGCTATGTGGCAACACCTGGCTGCAGCCGGGGGTGTCTTCTTGGATAGCTCGGCCTGGAGGACCACCCGACCTGGACTCGGACCCTGGGCCGGGCGAGCCCTGGGCCTTGTTCCCAGGCTTCTCCCAGGAGGAGTCGGCAGACAGCTGGTGGCCGCCCTGCAGCCCCTCCGGTCTTCCTAAAGCACTGAAGAGCGGTGGTTTGCTACATCCCTGAGGGTCGGCTGATGACCGCTGGTGAGGCAAGCCTGGAGGTCGGGCCCTGAAGCTTCCGGGCAGAGGCGGGGGGACGGTGGCTGTCTGCGGCTCCCAGGAAGGGCAGGGGTTGGGGGGCTCACCCGGGACCACCCAGGGCTAGACACAATTCTTTGGTGGGGGTGGGGGGTTGAAAGGCCCACTCCCCGTGGACACTGAGGTTCGAGGGGCAGTGCCACTGACAGGCCTACTTGGCAAGAGTGACCTGGAGCTCTGGAAGGTTCTGCCAGGCTCCCCGACACCAGCTGTGGGGGCTGAGGTGTCCACGTGCCAGCAGGGAAGCACAGAGCTGGGCCCTGGGGGGAGGTGAAGCTCACTGTTGCCAGCAGCCCACGGAGGACCCCAAGGGGACCCTCCGCTCTTGCTGAGGTGGCCTCTGACACAGGAAGGCCACTGGAAAGGGGGTGAATGCCTCGTTCCTGCTTCCAGCCTTTTCAGCCACGGGACCCTCGTTTCCTAATTACGGCAGTTTCTGGCCGACACCCAAGAAACCAGGTGTCTTCCCCCACCCCTGTCCCCTCCTCTCGATTTAGGTCCAGGTACCCTCACACCACGAGAGGACGCCCCGAGGAGCTAGCTCCCAGCACGCCCGGAAAGCGTGATGGCAGCCCGGGCACGGCTCAGCCCCCAGCCTGGCCTGCACGTTCTGAGGGGGCGCTTTTCCTTTTGCAGCCAACAGTATCCTTCCTATTCTAGAACCCCAGCGAGTCGCCCAGCAGTACAGCTTTCTCTCCTGGAACCCCCAGCTGCAGTCTGCCCCCCACCCTGGGCCACTGACTGCTTCTGGGTCAAGGGAAGAACCACAGCAAGATGCAGAGGGTCAGTGCTGTCCACAGGCGTCGGGAACGGAAAAGGACAGACAGCTCAGAACGCGCCTTCCAGACCCACAGCCGGATGGATCCCAGCCCGGACCTCGGCAGCGTCCACAACAGAAGTTCAACAGAGACACGTCCTGCTAGTGAGTTACCCTGCACTTGGCCCCTAAACAAAAACTACAGAAGTCCACACGGGAGAGTTGGTTGCCACTGCTATTTTCCCACTGAAGTTTAGCTATCTGAAATCGAACTACTCTAAAAATATTTGAACTTTTGTGCAAATTGGGGAACGGTGTTAGAAATTTAGGGTCGAGGCTTTCTCTGGCCTTGCTCATCGCCTGAGTGGGTGAGCTGCGCCGCGGTGCTTGCTTAGTGTTGCCATCAGAGGGGGCGTGGGCCAGCGGGTCCGGGGCCCCTCTGCCTTCGGTTCCATCCACGACCCGCTTTTTGTAAAAAAGTGACTTGGGGTGAACGTAGGTCATGAGGGTTAGACATTCTCTCCTTTCCAAGCCAGCTCGCACCCGGCCAGCAGCTGTGAAGGCAGGGTTGTGTCCTGTTGGTTTTAGCTCTTTTTTAAGCGCTTTCCACAGAGTGGTTTGTCAGTGTCCAGGTGCGGGCGTGGGGCGGGATGGGGCTGGTTTGGGTCTGTTTTATAAGCTCTGTTATGTGGTGGTTGCACTGGAAAAATATTTTGAATTGGATAGACAATGTGGCTAAAGGGACTCTGAAAAGGAAAGATCATTTTTCTCTCTGCAGAACGAAGTTTTCAGCCAGGAAACCCTGAAAAGAAACACCCAGGCCCCCAGCGCAAGCCGCTCCAACTCGTGTCCCCTTCCAAAGCGGAAGCACAGTCTTGACGCCAGCTTCCTGCAGTGGCGGGACTCCAGTAAGCATCTATCTTACGGTTACTGTCAGTTAGAACTTAACCTGCTCCCAGAGCAGGCCGCTGGACGTGGGGCGTGGAATCCGAGCTGCTGAACTCGTAAAGGGGCCTTAGGGCGGCTTCGAGACAGAGCAGCGGGTCCAGCTGTGGGGTGTGCCCCGGGCAGCCCTGCGCGGCTCCCTCCCTGGGGGTCGAGACTCTTGTGGAGCCGACGGGCGCTGAGCTGCCACTGCGAGCGCCGCGGCCTTAGTGGAGGGTCCCGTGTGACCGAAGCCGTGCTGACCTGGCTGCGTTTACTGGATGGGGTGGATGGGGGCGGGGGGTCCTGCCAGGAGGGGGAGAATGTGGGAGGAGCCACCAGCCACAGTCTGCCCACCTCCTCACTCCCCCAGTGAAAAAGCAGGGGAGACCAGCCTTCCCTCGGGTTTCTAGGATTCCAGGGCCTCAGCCGGCTTCGCGGAGGCATCCAGAGAGCTGCCGCTCGGGGTCTGGTGGCCGTGAGCTCATGTCTGCTCCTTGGGGTGCACCTCACTCCACGGCAAAGCCACAGGTCTCCTCCACCGCCGTCAGCAGCTTCTCATAGAGCTTCTCGTACGACTCGTAGGGCGGGATGTCAATCCGGTTAAAGCTGGAAATGGACAGAGGTGAGACACACCCCCGAGCCCGCCTGGCCGAGGGCCTGCTCCCAGGAGAGGGGTGAGGGCAGGCGGGTGAACACTTGTGTGTACACCTGGGGCTTCTTGGGCAAAGATTTTCAAACCAGTGAAACCAGGTGAGTGCATCCTGGGCAGATTAGGACAAAGCTGTCACCTCGTTTGGTTTGTTTTAGGGAGAAGTCATTTCTCAGACCAGGAACACATCTGCAGAGCACTGTGGTCAAAACCCCACTATCAGCTCTCTGCCCATGCGCCAAGCCCTCTAGGACTTGATCTAACCACAGCGGGGCAGTCTGGAGTATTTCCAGCAGAAACAGATTGTCTCTCAAAACCAACAAGATATCAGATCCCCAACGGGATTAGAAGAACGGGCCAGCATTTCCTTGGGGATGTTCATTCCCAAGGGCTTTTGGACACAGCCTAACAATCTATTTACCTCACAATGAATTCACAGCTGCAGAATTCTGACTGAGAGGACACACAGAGGCCTCTTGAATTGCTAGGGGCCAAGCCATTAAGGACAGTTTCTGAGGAGGAGTCAGGCTACAGGGTGTGGAGTCTTTTTCAGGGGTCCTTGACCCCAAGGACGTAAGCCTGCTGGGGGTGGGGGAGGTGGCCGTGGGGGCCGAGCCCGCTGGACAGACTCCCGTGGGCCAGGGGGCTGTCCTCCGTCTCACAGACGTGGAGACCCCCCCACCTGCATGTCGTGGCCAGCGTGGGACGCCCAGCCCCGGTTCCCAGCCAGGAACCTCCCTCCACGTCACCACGCGTCCCGGGAGTGTCTGGAACCGGTTCTGGTCAACTGGAGGGACACTCCAGACGTGGGTCACAAGGTGAGTGAGTGACTAGATTTTAAACCACAAAGGAACTAACCCCACTGAGGTATTGTTTAAGTGAGGGCTGAGGGAGGAAACATTTCTCAGTACACCAGGCACGTCTGTCACAGGCAGTGATCCGAGGAGGAGACCAGTGACCCCAAACTTAACCCTGCAGTGCTCCCTCCTGACGGCACCTGAGTGGGCACACACAGGGACACACGCACACAGGAACACACACAGACACGCACATGCACACACGCAGCAGGGGCCGGGGAGTAGCCCCAAGGTCCGCCACGTCTCAGGACTTAACTGCGCTCCTGAAAGAGCCTCGTGCTGACCCTGCCGTGTGGGCTGTCCCCCAGGCGGACCCCCAGGGCGGGGCGCCGGTCCTTACCAGGTGTGGGCCTTGGGCAGGTTGTCCGTGTTGGCGTCGATCAGGTGGATGGTGAAGAGCCGCGGCCCTGCGGCGCCTGTAGAGCCTTACAAGGCAACAGTCTAGTTAACACGCTTCAGGGGTGGGGCCCGGGCCCCTGCCACCACCCGGGGCCCCACGCCCGTCCTGCCAGACGGTGTTGGGGTTCACGTAACCCTGGGAGCTCTGCGCAGTCTCGGGATGTGCACACGATGGCCACCGAGTGACTAACATCAGACATTCTAGAAAATTCACGGGCACAGGGAAAGCTGTCCTCTCCCAGCCGACCATGAGCCTGCCCCAGGGCAGCTGTCTGAAAGCAGAATCCTAAGTCACCAGGAATTTGTTTAAAAAAAAAAACCCAGGAATGTCTAGCAAGCAGACCCCCTGTCGGCAGCGGATGGCAGTGTCACGTGAAAAGCGGGTTCCGGCGTCAGGAAACCCCCTGTGCAGAGGCCGGCGGGAAGACAGACAGACACGAACACCAGGACCAAAGCCCCAGGACAGGAGGGAACCCCCGGTCCAGGAGGGCTGAGGCTAAGGACGAGGCCACAGGGAACAATCGCATGAAACCTGCCCACTCTCACTAGGAACACGTGAGGTCCATTTACTAAGTTTTAAGGTACTAATATTCTCAACCTTCTGCCAGGGTTAGCAAGTGACAAAACCCCCAAATTTAGCATCAGCGCACAGGAGAGGCCCTTCCCAGGTGGAGGTGCTGACCACAAGCCTCACGGCCCCCTCTGAGCTCAGCTGCATTACCATACACGGCCGCCCCCAGCCCCCTTCCCGGGGACCAGTCTGAGCCGAAAGGGACTCCTGGGAGGATGGCTCCTCACTGGACAAGGCAGCCGACCAGGCGGGCCAACAGATGAGGGGCTGAGGGCCAGGCCCGCACAGCATGCTTACGTGCTCGGGAAAACTCAGAAGTTAACCCGAGTGCTTTACAGCTGCTTTCCTCCCCCTAAGCCATCCGTTCTGTTGGGCGAGGGGAACCCACCCCCTACCCCAGCCCCCCGGCCTTGCTGGCGGGGTTGTTCCTGGTCCAGCCCCGCGGGGACACCAGGCCAGCCGGCCAGCATCCGCCGCTGCAGGCCCACGGGCTGAGACACCCCGAGTAGGCGGCGTGGAAGACTCATGTGGCTGACACGGGCTCCCACTGTTTACAGATGTTTTTTCACCCTGGGAGCAGCAGTGGAGAGAGAAGAGGCCTCTGGATGAGTGACACTGCCCTGCCCGGCGTCCATCACGGAAGACCCAATGCCAGGAGGCGTCCCAGGCCCCCGCCCGGCCTGGCCCACCACCACTGCAGCCACCTTGCAGCGCCTTGAAGCCCTGGAGGGGGACCCGCGTGGAGCCCGTCACGAACTGCAGCAGCCGGGCCCGCCGCTCCTCGTCGAAGGTCTCCACCGCCTGCCAGAACCACCGGACCACGTTGCTGTCGGCCCCGCAGTGCTTCAGCCGTGTGTTGGACTTCCAGTCGTCCAGGTCGATCTTGTCCAGGCCGCCGATGATCAGCTGCGGGGCGTGAAGGTGGGTCACTTCCCGGACACGCAATGCGGCGGGCCGCCCAGGCTCCCGGGCCATGGAGAGACCGACCAACCACGCCCCAGTCAACCGGGTGATGTTCAGGCAAGGGGACACCCCCCAGCACACAGAGCCGGCCCGAGACCCCCATCTCTGTCTGCACTTCCAGGCTGGCTGCCGCTCCTGGGGCGCAGGGCAGCCGCTGACGTGATGTTCCCCCACAACTGAGCGCGCGCGTGCGCGCACGTGCACTGAGGAACCAGAAAGGCTGCGCGGGGCCACCTGCCCAGGGGGGCCACTTCCCGGGGCCTCGCGGGCACACTTGGGGACATGTGGGGTGTAGTGTGATGCCCCACCGGGCGGTCACGTGCACTCTGGCACACAGGGCAGAAGGTTGGGGACACTTTGAAAGGCCCGAGCTACTTGGCGCCAGAAGTAGACAAGACGTGATTGAATGGCTGCTTCCTGTGAAGATGGACAAGAAAGGGCAGTAACACCCCGTCCAGGGCCTGAGAACAGCAGGAATCAAGGTTAAGCAGCTGACTAGGATGGGAGCGGCTGGTCGCGGTCACATCCTCAGGGTAAGGTGACCCCTCGGGAGGAAGCACTGGGGAGGCTCCACGCTGGAGGCCTCTTAAGTCAGGGGAAGCCGCGGAACACCCTGACTGATGGCCCACGGCTGAACTGGACTCCCTGCCACCACACGGACGCCGGGCCTCATCAGCCCTGCTCGGGGCTCCCCGACGCCCTGTTCCCCCACCCTGTCTCTGATCCTGCAGCCGCGGCCTTGCCCGCAGCCTGGCTGGGAGGCAGGGACCGCCCCGCACACAGCAGCCCCTCGCACCCCAGCCCCGCACAGCCCACCTCCAGCTCCTTCTGGTCAAAAGGCTTCAGTAAGTGTTGAGGGATGAGCTCGTTGAACCCCTTCTGAAGAGCCAGGAACTGGGCCTCAATTCCCCTCATGAACCTCCAATTTACGTACAACCTGAGAGGAAAAGTCACACGCTGGAAGCAGTAGCACAGGTGCTCTTTCCTCCTAGTCGCGGCTGACCTCAGCTAAGCCCTGCCCGCCCGGCCCCGCTGACGGGGAGGAACGGCCCCTGCCGGTTGGTGACCAGCCTAAGCCGCAGAGGAAAGGAAGTCAGCCCCTCCCTTAGATGTGCTGATTCTCTGCTTGAAATCCGTCGGATCTGACCTGACCTGTTAGGGATGCCATAGTTGAAAAAAAAAGTTTAAAAGTAAAATATAGGACCCTGAGAACGACACCCCCACGTGTCTGAATACCCCGTGGAGTCGCTAGTCAGCTGTCTGCCTTCAGAGAGGGGAGGACAGACCGGAGGGAAGACGCCCTGAGACTGAGCTCAGGAAGCTTCCAGGCTCCTCCTCCCCTCCTGTGGTCACCACCGTCACACCCAGAACCGAGTGCTCCCTTGCCAGTGCTCCCGGGGGCTCCGGGGTCACAAACCCCCCTCTAACGGGTCAGCCCTCCACGCAGAGCACCTGTGCTGACGCCACCGCTTTCTGGAAGTCTCTACGGTGGCTCTGGTCCGAGTACGGGAAGGGAGGCTCACGCAGAGAGGAGCCTCGACCATCTCAATGTGACCGCTGCCCGCCGTCCCAGGGCGACCCCCTCCCCGGATGCCCCAGAACACTGCCTACCGGACATATTCCTTCTTATTCTCCTCTGTGACGGGGACGTTCCTGCCGTTGGGTTTCAGTTCGTGCTGAAGAATCCGCCCAAAAGCGTTGTGCTCCACGCAGAAGGTGTGATCGAGCACGGGGGTGATGTCGTTCTC
>SJYF01000191.1:1450511-1482037 GCA_006410515.1 Procapra przewalskii | reverse complement strand
TGCCACTTTGTACTTGTTCTATACAGATGGCTAGATCGTCACTCAGAAATCATCAGTTTTTAAACCCTGACCACAGGAGGAAATACTGATCTCTCTCTTGCCCGGGGCTTCAGCCCTGATAAAGCCCTGCATTTCACCCCTGACACACCAGACAGGAAGCAGAACTCGCTGTCCACTGATGGGGGAAAGAGTCCACCTGACGGCCAGCTGCCCCGAACCCCGTACCTCAAATATCTCCTCTCTGGACACCTCAATGCGGCAGTGGCCAGCCTGGGGCTGCTGCAGGGAGAGCTCGTGTCTGAGGACCTTCAGTTTCTGGACCAGATCTCTCTCGTACCTCTGGGCGGGCAGCTCCTCGTCCTCCACGGAGCCCTCGCTGGGGGGTGGTGGTGGCTGGCTGGGCTCCTTCAGTTGGCACTGGTGACTTGAGGAGAACAGAAGCGCTGAGGTCACCCCAAGGGCAGCAGCCAGTGGCGTCCCCCCCATACACACACCAAGAGATCGAGAAGAGGTCGGGACGCCCACTTCTGGTCAAGAGTGCTTCCCCAGACACAACTCTGTACGCAGATCCGTGAAAACCGAGGAGGCCACCCTCAGACCATCCTTTTCATCAGATGTTACCGGAAACCCCAAATGAACTTCCTGGCCAACCCAACAGATGTCCAAGATATTACAAAGGAGACCCCCATCTCCGCCTCTCATACATTCTCACTGCCATGAATAAACACAGAAGCTTCTAGCATTCATCGGCATCTAGTGCCGACGCGCTCTCCGCGGGGCCTCGGGGCTGAGACTGCATGGAGGTGACCGGACACTGAAATCAGATGACAGTGGAGGAGGCGACACGCAGAAGAGCAGACCAGGGAGCGTGGCGGGGCCGCCCCTCCTCCTCTCATCCAGGGATCCCCAGGGCTCCTCCCGGAGGCGCAAGCCCAGGGACAGAGGAGGCCCAGGACCAGCTATCTGTTCTGCTCCAGTTTTGCTGACTTACGTCAGCTCTCAGTGACAAGCACCTCCGGGCTCTCATGTTTGAGGACACACGTCCCTTATCCTGGGACGTGGAGCGTGGGATCCAAGGTCATCTCCAGACCCAAGTCCCCCGGGGATGACGGTCTGGGAAGCCAAACGGCGCTCTAGACCAGCCCTCCCCCGCAGTGGTGAGCAGGCCCCAAGGGAAACCTCACTCCGCTGCTTCCCACTCTGAGGCCACCCATCTTATCAGATATGCGTGTGGAAGCTCCGAGAATGAAGCTGCGCCAGCTCGGGGGTTTGATTTAGGCTGCAACTCAGTTATAGGCTGGCTGTGACACCGGCCTTCAGGACTGCACCCAGCGGGCTTCAGAGTTTAACACATGTGACTGTCCGCTCAGTAATTAGCGTATTTTGCTCACGCTTATTCTCTGCTAACCAACAAGGCAGTCGACAGATGAAGGGAAACACCAGCAGAAAACATGGCACTGTGATGGCGCAGAAGCCGAAAAGAGCCGCTAAGAGCCTTACGTCATGATGTGGTGCAACCGTGGGTCTGTAAACTGGGTGGTTCGGTTATTGTGATCTACAAAATATATTCTCCCGGAAACTGTGCTGCGGACTTCCCAGCCGGGGGGCAGTGGTCCAAGTTCATCGCAGTTCACGCTGTTAAGGTCTCTACCAGAAAGGAAGACACACAGTTTGTCCATCTGAGCGTGGAGGCCTAAGACCAAGACTTCAGTGGGAGAAGCAGGGGCGCCCCCGTATCCAGGGGCTACGCGGGCCAATCGAGGTGCTACTTACACCAAACGCCCACCGAGGCCTGGCCTCCGTGGTGCAAGTGGCAGCAAAATCCCACAGATAAAATCGCAACTGTCAGAGCCTGAGGTCATGACAGGGAGCACGGTCTGCCTGGGAATTCCATTCCTTCCACCAGAGAGGACCGAAGCACTGCATCCGGAGGATGCAATGGGAACCTCGATCGAACTTTTGGCCAGCCCAGCAGCAGGGGGATCTGAATGCTGCCAGAAGGCCTCTCTGGGTCCACAAGTTAATGAGATGCTCAAGGTCAGAAGGGTCTCTCCGTGGGAAAGCTCCCAGAAAACACGTTTTCTCCAGCAGACAGGGGTATGAGAACATGCACTGGAAATCTTCCCATTCTAGAGAGCTGTGCCAGGACAAGGGCGTCTCATTTTTGAGTCACTTTTGTTAATAAGCAAGTAGCTCTAAGTCTAACCTCTTGATTAATTATTTCAACCCAGTCCACAGTCACCTGGGAGCAAGCATTACTGACCACGATGCTTTTCTAATGAGCACAAAAGCCTGGCCTTCCTTCCCGAGAACACCAAGGAGATAGCTCATTCATTTGCAGGTGATACTTCCATTCTAATTATAGACACTGAATTGTAAGTTCAACTTAGATTTGGAAAATCAAAGGCAAGAAGCTTGTTCTCAGATGAAACAAATTATGAATAAAAAGGAAATGAGCATTACTAAAATGTTATTGGCAGTAATGCTATTCTGAAACCAAAAAAAAAAAAAAAAATTTCTAAGACAAAAAAAAGAAAGCAGAGCAAAGAGAAAAAAAGAAACTTAACTCCATTACAGGTAGGGGAGGGGCAGGGATCTCTCTGACCTGGGCTCAGATGTATGGCCTTGTAGAAGGAATTCGTATAGAAAAGCTTCATCTCCCCCAGGAATGGTCCCCAAGGGACTGAGGCAATAGGGATGGTAAAGTAGAAGAGAAAAAGGGTGATAGAGTCTTTATATTTCCTGTTTAACTTTTTATTATGGAGAATTCTAAGCATATAAGAGAGACCATAGTGAACAACCAGCTTCAACAATCACCAGCACATCACCAACCTGCTTCCAGGGCTCCCCATTCACTCCCCCACTCCAATTATTTAAAGCATCACGTCAGATACCAGATCATTTTATTGAGCAATACTTTTAGTTTCGAGTAAGTGCATTTGATTTCATCTAAGGGTGAGGGTCTTTTCCAGTTATGGAACCTGATTTCAAGACCCAGGATCGCTCTCTAAACTTCAGTCTAAAGGACCCAATTGTGTTACAGCAGCTGCTGACCAGCTCCGGGGAGGGAGGAGCAGAGCCGGGACTACCGCCACCCCCGCCCACCTCGAGAGAGTCTGAGTCAGGACCTCCGACAGCCCGCCCTCTAAGCCTACATCTCCGCACCCTAAGGGCTGTATCACCCACAGCCAGAGGGTCCAGGCACTGCTGGAGCGCAGCCTTGCTGGTGAGCCACTCGGGAAACCTACCTGGGGATCCTGGGGTCGTGCCACGTGCTGACTCCCGTCTGCGTGTGCAGAAAGTACACCTGGCCCTGTACCGTGGTTCTCTGCTCTGCACGACACAGTGGGGACACGGTCAGTGACACTCACTCCAAGGAGTCAATCCTGTAAGCTCGGAGGCCCCGCTTCCTTCCCACAGTCTTTCAAAGGACCAAGAGAAGGGTGTGAAGGGCAGGAGTGAACTTGGCCCTGGCTTGCTGGGGTCAGCGTGTGGACAGATCTTACTTCTGTTCCCACCTGGAGAGGCGGCCACACCCCTCAACCTGCCACCTCGGGACTCATCCTGCCTCCACCCGTCCCCTGCAACAGCTCATACTTCCGGTCTCATCTGCCCCGTCTATGTGGATCCTCCAACATGGATCTACATGGATCCTCCTCCATCTGGGCGCTTCCTCTGTGGTTGTCAAAAGATTCCGTTTCACCTTTCGGGATAGTGGTACGTCTTATCACTCCTACCCAAGGCCGACCTTCCCACGTTCAAATCCCAGGGCGCCACAGAGAGCTTCATCCAGACCCCCGCCCCACTCCTCTTGGCTCTCTGACATTCTCTGCCTAAATTCTTCACACAATCGCCATCCTAGAAGCTTGGAGCAAGGGCGGACACGTTGAGGAGAAGCAGGATTTATCCACCACACCGACACAAACCGCCGTGGAGCAGAGCTCTGCCAACATCAGCGGCTCTGGCCGGCACGCGGTGCCAGAAAAGGTCTGAAACCGGAGAGGGACACGTGGCTGACCGCACTTGGAATGGCGGGCGCGCACCCTCACCGTAGCCTTCGGGCAGCTCCGGCGACTGGTGGCCGTGAGGCCGGTTCTGTGGCGTCTGGAGCGACCCTCGCACCTCAGGGTTTCGCAGTCGCTGGGCCTGAAGTCTTTGGTCTTGACTCGGGGATTCCACAAACCTGCAGTTGCCCCCGCCGGCCGCGGCCCCGGGGCCATCCGTGTAGGGCGCGGGCTCCTCCATGAAGCAGCTGAGGGGCCTTCCAGGCCCGGAGTCTTCATACACGGTTCTGGAAGGGGGAGAGCACGGCCCACGTGACGGCACCCGCCGAAGCCGGACGCGCCCCCACGCCCCCAGCTCACGCCGCGCGCTCACACCCGTTTATTCTGCTTCTGTAGACGCCACCGAATGTCCCCCGGGCTCAGTTTCCTAAGATTCATCCTGTCCTTTTGCACCGGGAAGCCAAGCTTGTCCACGAAGAATCAGTGGCCTGAGGAAGCCATGTGTTAAGTGCCACTGAGGCCAAGGCAGCATTTAAACTCGGGAATAGCTGGGTGGTCGGCAAACACCAACCGTGAACCGTGAGAAGTTCAGAAAAGGAGGTTTCGATTTTCTTGACTTGGAATCAAATCCAAACATTACATTTGCCTTGTCATTTTATAATAGAACTCCTGGTTACATCAAATATTACAATGACTTTAAAAGTGACTTTTAACATAAATCCTCATCCCCTGAACAACTGTGAAGACAATTTACCTTACTAGGCTATTTTCCCTTTTAAGCAAGTGCTTTTGAAAAACATTTTACGCTGGGAAATTTCAGAGAAACACAGAGAGGACTAGCTCAGTGGACGCCCTGCAGTCTTCATCCACCTCCGATACCATTCCGCGGCCACGTGGCCAGCGCTCCCCCCTCCACTGGATTATTCGGAGAACGATCCCCACATTTTACCATCTCACCCTTAGATATTTCGGCACATATCTCTGAAAGATAGGCCTTTTACCATTAGCATGATCCCCAAAATGGGTCATCACAATGCCAGTCAGTATTCAAATTTCGCCAGTTCACTGTCTCATTAATCAGAATCCAAACAGATCCACACACTGCATAGAGGAGGTGGGTCTCTTAAATCCTGTTTATTAAATTTACAGGTTCTCTTCCTTCCTTTTTACTCCCTTCTTCTCCTTGCAGTACATTTGCTGAGGACACTGGCTTAGGTCTGCTACACTCTACAGGGAGCCCCACTTCTGGATGGGCAGCCCATTCTCGTCCCTGGGGCCCCTAAGATCTCTGTTCACGTCATGTTCTCTTTCCTGATGGTGTCAACAACTATTAACGGCATTAAGAGTTAATGCATTGGGGATCGAAAAATCATGACAGTGACCAACAAGAGCGCTTGACAGTTTGGGGGTTTGGTTTTTTATAACTTATTTCTTTCTGTATCGTCATGAACTCCAGGGATTGGTTTGATGTGTTGCAGTTATCATTCTTGACCAATGCTCTCAGGCCAGTGGGAACCTCTGTAAACTGGACCCTGAGTCTTTGGGGCACAAGCCTACTAGTCTTGACAGCTTCCTTTACAGACAGGAAACTGGATCGCAGCTGTACCCCGAAGTCCCTCCCTGCACCTCAGGTACTCAAGGCAGTGAAAAGGTATGGGGACGCGCTCCTGCAGCGCACGCCGCGGCCCGGGCACGCACCCTTCGCTCTCTAGCAGGCCTCTGCAGTCCACCACGGAGCCGCCGGCGCCGATCCTGTCTCGTGTCTGTAAACTGACTGAAAAGAAAAGGACATCTTGCATTAAAATCCAGGGATATTTTATACAACTGCAATATAGTGAGCCACTGCCAATGCATAATTTATAGACGATATGGTTTTTAAAAGGGAGGCGTCTGTCTCCGCACTCACATGACACATGCCTGTGCTTTCAAGCCACTCAGTGGCTCTGCACCGCCGCACACCACCGGGACCCTTCCTCGTGAACGTGGAACAGAAGGAGATGCTGTGTTTTCCACGCTCTCCATAAAAATAACACAATATGCACTTTTTCCAAGTTATCTTGTTTTTTAAAGATTCTGACTTATGCTGGATAAGGACACAGAGAGCACTCTCTGCACAGTCTGGACGCGTCTGTGTATCTACTCTCCGTCCCTAATACAACCAACAAAGACGCTGGTTTTGTCCCGCACGTCTCTCCACCAAGAAAAGGAGACATCACAAGCAGGCAGAGAGTGAGAAGCCTGTCTTCAGGAGAGTTTGCAGGATGGACACTCACTGTTCATTTATCTTGGGTCAGATCTACATAGCTGACTCACTGGAAAAGACCCTGAGGCTAGGAAAGATTGAGGACAAGAGGAGAGGGGGCAGCAGAGGATGAGATGGTTGGATGGCATCACTGACCTAACGGACATGAGTTTGAGCAAACTTTGGAAGATAGCGAAGGACAGGGAAGCCTGGCGTGCTGTCGTCCTGGAAGCTGCAGAGTCAGACACAACTCAGCAACTGAACAACAAGTTCTACATAAGACAAGACCTAAAAGATTTGGGGTCATAAGTCATTCTGTGTGCTACTGAAATACTATGGGGTTTTTATTTTGGATTCCCTGCAATGCAGGGTCAATATCTGAGTTACTCTGAAATGCTAATAAGAATGGGGTGGAGAATAGGATGAACTGCTTAACCAGCAAATTAACTTCCAGCAGAATATGTTTAGTCAGCATTTGGTAACATTAGCATGTTTCGTGCCTTCATTCTAAGTCAGTCAGTCTTCTGTAAAATCACGGGACACGGAGGTCTCCAGAAAGCCCGCGGCCTCCTACATGTGTCCTGGCCTTCCCGTGGCGCTGTCTCAGCTCGGGCATGCGCGGCCGCCATGTTTACCATCTGTGCTTGGGTAGCGGGACAAATGTGAGGACTCAAATTGCATCAAAAGTTACAGCCCCACATCTCTGCGTACCTTAGTCACTTCACCTCCACCTTGAACGACTAAATGAAGGGAATCGGATAAAGTAACAAAACCCACACAAGATGAAAGTTTTTAGTTCTGGAGAGATGGCCCCCAAATGTGGCTTGTCCTTTGCGTATGTCACCATGGGTCAGTGGCTTTGTGTGTTTCCTCAGTGATGAAGAGCTGGATGTTAAGTTCTGTAAAAGTTATCTCTTTAGAGATGAGAAAGTTCTTACCCACTATCTGGCCACGAACTGCATCAGTATCTGAGGGGTTTAGTTTGCACAGATCCAAACGCTGGTCTGCAAACAAACAATTCAAAACTTAACCTGGGGAATGTTAACTAGGGAGGAGGGCAGGAATTCTGTATTCAGTATTCAAAAATAATAATAAACGATATGGTGGCCCATCAGCCTTCCTCGTGCATTGAGAGGCAGAAAGCATCGCGCTCTTACAGCCAGTGTCTTTTAGTCTGCTGACGGCGTTGGAGAGCAGCCGCACACACCCCAGGAAGCCGGCTCCCTGCTTCTTGTGAACCTTCTTGTGGTTCCACACGCTGATGGTTATAGAATCCGTTTTTCCAACATACCTGAAACCAAAGTGCAAATTCATCTTTAACTGCATTTCTATATTACAACAGCCCATTGAGATTCCCTCTGACTGGACTTGTTAGTCCAGAAGAATTCTCTGAAGATAATGTCGGCTCTATACGCACAAGTACAGGCGCTTGATGAGTATCTGTCTACCAACCTCAATGGTGGCAACAAGGCTACAGCTGATTATGTGAGCAGCACGTGGAGATAACTACATGCTGGTGATAACCTCAGAACAGGGATTTACCATATCTTATTAGTTTCAAAGATAATGGCAGGATTCATAAGCTCCTACCAATTAGGCTGCATAAAGAGTAACCAGTCTGCAACAAAGGACTCCTTACAAACCCTCCATCCACCCAAAGCACACGAAACAGCAGAGCTCGGACAGGAGACCCCCTGCCTCTCAGGGCAGGTCAGCCACGAGGGGGCTTCCAGGACTTGCAAGGACTGACAACCGCTTTCCAGACCACCTCTGGTGCCTCAGTGTACCTGAAAACGGGCCTCAGGGTACCTGAAAACAGGCCTCAGGGTCCAGCTACTAAAACCCCCTCAAAACCAGCACAACCTGTGGTATGGTGGTAAAACAAAGCAGTAATCATTCAGCGTTACCTGACAAAAGTTTCTTAGCAAGGACATGAAAACAGAGGTGAATATAAAATAGTGATTTTCAAAGGGCAATCCACGTAGTGAATGGATATAAGAAGTTGTTGGATGGCGTATGGGCTTATATACATTGACTCATACCAAACTTTATTTGCTCTTGCAAAAAATATGTGTGTGTTAGTTGCTCAGTAGTGTCCGACTTTTTGTGACCCCATGGACTGTAGTCAGCCAGACTCCTCTGCCCATGGAATTCTTCAGGCAAGAATAATGGAGTGGGTAGCCATTCCCTTCTCCAAAGAATGTTCCTGATCCAGGGATCAAACCTGGGTCTCCTGCATTGCAGGCAGATTCTTTACCATCTAAGCAAAATTTTTAAAATCAGCCTATATATGTATGTGTGTGTGTGTGTGTGTGTGTGTGTGTGTGTATAAAATATTTGTATAATATGTGGAGAAGGAAATGGAAACCCACTCCAGTATTGTTGCCTAGGAAATCCCATGGACAGAGGAGCCTGGCAGGCTACGTCCATGGAGTCCAGACATGACTTGGTGAGTAAACAACAATAGCAACATAATAAATATGCATAATAATGCATTTCAAATAATGCGTTTTACATCTATGCTCATGGTTTTGCTGAAAAAAGAGTGGCATATAAAGGACCTGAACTATAGCCCCTTTTTCCTGTTAGAGAGGGCCAGGAGACTGAATGTTTGAAGATCACAGTTACAGAAGCAAACCATAAACAATGTATGGAAACAAATGCAAGAACTCCCAAGTGTATGAATTCTAAAAGTAGGCGCTGGGTCTTTGGCCATCCACGTGTGTTACCAGAAAGAAGCTGGTAATCCCTTTCTTAAAACAATGCTCCTCTTGCAAGCTAGACACCTCCTCTCCCGCCCCTCCCAAGCGCCTTGCAGAATATCCGACTCACAGGTCGTAGTGCTGGTTCCACTTTGGGTCCAACGTGTTCTTCACAGTGTCCGTTGAGTGGCACTGCCCAGATCCGTCCACAACAATCTTTGCAAAAGGGTCAGGGAGCCCTGGAGGAGAGGGGACAGCCACACTGGATGAGATGACAGGTCTACCAGTGAGACACAGAACATGGTCCCGCAGGTAAAAGGCGCTCCAAGATCACCTAGTTATCCTGGTACATTTCATTCTCAAATTTAAGGTTAGTTTCGATCAGCAAAATAAGTTATTTCCATTAAGCTTTCTAAGAAAAGCAACCCAGAATGACATCCTCCTCAGATTTTTAGACACTAGTAATGAAACTCTAACAACAGGCTTAAATTCAGATTTCCGTTTCTGGAGATCACTACTAGTTGAATGAAGGAAAAAGTATCTACAAATACATGTACTTGTACTTTCTAAAAAATAATACTTGGACATTGTGTTTGCTGGTCTTTGTCTATTTCATCTCTGGAAGCAATATTCACCAAATTTTCATTAGGTGGGTTCTTAAATGCTGGAGTGTGAATGAGACAGGTTTATAAGATCAGAGAGGTGGCCAGGTCTGAGAGACAGACCTGGCTGGGCCCCATCCCTCTGCACCTTCTTAGCTCCTTGAATAAAGCCCGTGAACCTCAGTCTCTTCACCTGAGAGTGTCAGTAACACACCACTTAGGAGCCAAGCAGCTTTCTGGTGAGGATCAGAAAGAGTGTGAAAAGTTTCCTGCAGGCACCTACTTTATAGTAGCTGAGCTTCTTACGAAGCGATTCCTTTCATAAGAAAATGACTCTCTATTATTTTTATTTTTACAATTCCTTTCATTACACAACTCTTCAAGTGTGATTTAATTTATCAAATTTGACTATCAGTTTTACTGAAACTCAGACGCTTTATAGAAAAATGTCTCATCTGTATTTGAGTGGAGAACACTTCAGCAGAAAGCGATATATTAATGGATAGAAAGGCAGAGAAAACGGTGTGGCCAGAATAGGGAATGAGAGAGTGTTTTTCTTGCTTGAGTTATAAATTCTGTGCCTTGGAGCTAAGGAGCCTCTGTGCCGCAGTCAGCTGGGAAACGAAGTTTATCAAACCACGGGTTTCTATTCTTTTCTTTTAGGAGAATACACCCAGTGTTTTTTGAAAAAGTTGTAAATTTCAGAAATATGTGAAGAATATTAATAGTGTAAGAGAGCAAAAATGGGTGTTTACTTACTGAAGAAGTCTTTCTTTGCAAGGTTCTTGGCACATAATACTAAAACCAAACAAACAAAAAAGGCAAGAGTTAGCATTTATGGACAAGATTTTCATCATAGTCAGTCGCTATGAACAGAACCGTACCCCACCCAAAACTCATATGGGTGTAAGGCCCTGATGCGAGGTATCCACAGGTGCGGCCCTCAGGAAGTGCTTGGGGTTAGCTGGGGTCACGGGGTGGGGCTGTCAGGATGGGGGTCCTTGCCTCTATAAAGAAGGGCCCCCCCAAAAAAAAAAAAAAGAAGGGCCCACAGCACATGCCCTCACTCGGCTCTCCATGTGAGGATGCACGAGGGGACCGTCTACAAGCCAGCAAGAGGGCCTTCGCCCAGAACCAAATCTCCCGCCTCCTCATCTTAGGCTTTTCCAGCCTCCTATGGGAAATAAATGTTTGCTGTGTAAACTGCCAACCGATGGGATTTTGCTAGTGGCCCAAACTGGCTGAGGCGCTAGCCGATACTTGCAATGGGGAAGAAAAAAAAAAACTCAAAATTATCTTTACCATTGATTGTATTTCAAATTAAGTGTTACATTAAACAAAAAACTGACAAGTAACTAGAAAGTGTTTTCTCCTTCAGTTAGAAATCAACTGTAACAAATGAAAAATGGTTTAAACTTACAAATCTTTCTTAAACATACATGGGTGGATTTATCAATGTGTTCTTAAAACTGCCAGGATCACATTAACACCAGTTGAAATGAAGACCTGCAGTCCGTATCTTCAGAGCACCTGCTCATAAGAGGAGCCACGCATCTTTGGTATTCGACTAAATAACACAGTTTTATGAACATGAGCGCTGGTATGCTGGAGAGCAGAACGGGAGAGTGACACGAAATATGGGGCCATCATTAAATGTTGGGAAAAACAAATGATAAAATGCACGCTAAGAATTTAGCACAATGTTGGTATATAGAAAGAACACAGTAAACCCCACTGTTACAATTTTATTAATGAGGTGGGTAAGAAGTTTTGTCACTAGATCCATTACATGATTAAAGCTATTATAGGAAGAGAAAATACACAATATATTATACCACCTGCCTCCTGACAAGCCTGTGTGCAGATCAAGAAGCAACAGTTAGAACCTGACAGGGAACAACAGACCGGTTCCAAACTGGGAAGGGGTACGTCAAGGCTGTATACTGTCGCCTCAAGGCTGTATACTGTCGCCTGCTTATTTAACTTATACGCAGAGTACATCATGCGAAATGCCGGGCTGGATGAAGCACAAGCCAGAATCAAGACTGCCGGGAGAAATCTCAATAACCTCAGATATGCAGATGACACCACCATTATGGCAGAAAGTGAAGGACTAAAGAGCCTCTTGATGAAGGTCAACGAGGAAAGTGAAACAGTTGGCTTAAAACTCAACATTCAAAAATCAAAGATCACGGCACAAAAATCAAAGATCCCATCACTTCATGGCAAACACATGGGGAAACAATGGAAACAGTAACAGACTTTATTTTCTTGGGCTCCAAAATCACTGCAGATGGTGACTGCAGCCACGAAATTAAAAGACACTTGCTCCTTGGAAGAAAAGCTATGACAAACCCAGACAGCATATTAAAAAGCAGAGACGTTACTTTGCCGACATAGGTCCGTCTAGTCAAAGCTATGGTTTTTCCAGTAGTCGTGTATGGATGTGAGAGTCGGACTATAAAGAAGGCTGAGAGCCAAAGAATTGATGCTTTTGAGCTGTGATGCTGGAAAAGACTCTTCAGAGTCCCTTGGACTGCAAGGAGATCAAACCAGTCAATGCTAAAGGAAATCAGTCCTGAATATTCATTGGAGGGACTGATGCTAAAGTTGAAGCTCCAGTACTTTGGCCAGCTGATGCATAGGGCCAACTCATTAGAAAAACCTGGATGTTGGGGAAAATTGAAAGCAGGAGGAGAAGGGGACGAGAGAGGATGAGATGGTTGGATGGCATCACCAACTTGATGGAGACGAGTTTGAATAAGCTCCGGGAGTTGGTGATGGACAGGGAGGCCTGGCGTGCTGCAGTCCATGGGGTCGCAGAGTCAGACACGACAGAGCAAAGGAGCAACAACGGCACATATACAGCTGGTAAGAAATTTTGCCACCAGATCCATTACATGATGAAACTATGGCATGAAGGGAAAATACACCAACGTACCATATGCATACGTAGCACCCCGATTTCTGACAAGACAGTGTTTTCAGTCCAGTCCAGTCGCTCAGTCGTGTCCGACTCTTTGCGACCCCATGAATCGCAGCACGCCAGGCCTCCCTGTCCATCACCAACTCCCGGAGTTCACTCGACGTTCATCGAGTTGGTGATGCCATCCAGCCATCTCATCCTCGGTCGTCCCCTTCTCCTCCTGCCCCCAATCCCTCCCAGCATCAGAGACTTTTCCAATGAGTCAACCCTTCACATGAGGTGGCCAAAGTTCTGGAGTTTCGGCTTCAGCGTCATTCCTTCCAAAGAAATCCCAGGGCTGATCTCCTTCAGAATGGACTGGTTGGATCTCCTTGCAGTCCAAGGGACTCTCAAGAGTCTTCTCCAACACCACAGTTCAAAAGCATCAATTCTTTGGTGCTCAGCCTTCTTCCCAGTCCAACTCTCACATCCATACATGACCACAGGAAAAACCACAGCCTTGACTAGACGGACCTTATCGGCAAAGTAATGTCTCTGCTTTTGAATATGCTATCTAGGTTGGTCACGCATACATAGCATCTCAATTTTTAAGAATACAGTGTTTTACTGTGACCTTACTTGACAAAAACATACAGAGGAGCTTGTCGGGCTACAGTCCACAGGGTTGCAAAGAGTCGGACACAGCTGCAGCGACAGAGCACCCCAACCCACTACTAAGGCAATGAACAGGCGACAGGCTTGGCGACTGTTTCACCGACAGGAAATTCATAACACGCTGCTCTGCAAACCCTTTATCAAGAAAAAATTCCTATACAATTCATCCAAGTGGAGTGTATAATTTATTGGTTTTTAATATACTCACTGAGCTATATAACCATCAGCACATCAATTTAGAACATTTTCATCATCCCATACAAGAAATCCTGCACCTATTAGCAGTCACTCATTATTAACCGCAAACCCTGCCAGTCACCGCCACCACTAACCTACTTTACATCTCTGGATGTGCCTAGAATGGATAGTTCACATAAATGGAATCACAGAATATGTGATATTTCGGGACTGGCTTCTTAGCATTTTTTTTTTACTTTTTTAATTGAAGGATAATTGCTTTACAGTATTGTATTAGTTTCTGCCATACATCAACATGATTCAGCCACAGGTACACATACGTCCCCTCCCTCGTGAGGCTCCCTCCCACCCCTCTAGGCTGAGCTCCCTGAGTCACGCAGAAAATTCCCACTGGCTATCCGTTTTACACACGGTAACGTGTATGTTTCCATGCGACTCTCTACATTCGGCCCACCCTCTCCTTCCCACCGTGTCCACAAATCTGTTCTCTAGGTCTGCGTCTTTTTCTGTACCCACTGGGATGACCGACTGCTATTTGTCCTGCACCTACTGATAATGCTGTTTTACGTGAACTGACTTCCAACGTGAAACCAACACTGCATTCTGAGCGAAAGGCCACCTGGTTATGATGCATAACAGAACCTTTTCATGGGTGCTGTGCACCAGCCAGGCCAGGGCTTTTCTTTGTAGAAAGTGTTTCCAGTCACTAATCCATCATCTCTTCACAAGTCTAGTAACATTTTCCACTTCTCAAATCAGCCTTGGCAGTTGGTGTCTTTCTAGAAATTTGTCTATTTCACTTGTTACCGATTTCTTGGCATACAGTTGTTTACAGTATCTCCTGATATCACAAAAATACTACCAACTCTACAGAAACATACATTTCCTCTTCAGTATAATCTTTACACCCTTTCTTTCAGTGGACACACACACACACACACACACACACACACACTCTTTAGCCTTCTTTGTGGCTGGAGCCTAATTTATTACAGCTCTGGTAAGTGCTTCATTTCTTGTTTCTCTGATTTAAAAGTTAGGACAAAAGTACTTACAAAAAATGAAAACTTGCAAATGTGTAAATAGGCAATGCATGCCTCCAAAATCTCATTGTTATCCTTTGTGTTTTAATAGCATTTTCCTGGCTGGTCTCACATACTTCCTTTTTTCCCATCTAACTTTAGAATTACTTTGAGCAAGTTTTCAAAAAATTCATAAATAAATTTGAGGGCAATTTACTGCTTTATGGTATTAAGTATTCCCATTCTTGAGAGCAGCATGTACATCCAGTTATTAAATTCTTCTTTAAATGCCTTTAAGTAACATTTTCACCTACTCACAAACATTTTCCACATTTCTAATAGGGGTTACTCTTAACGTGTCTTGGGTTCTGTTACTGTGATGAATGGGAGAGTGCCTTTCATTGCATTTTTAAAAACAATCATCCAAGATATCTGTTCTCTTATAGTTTTTCAGTGCACTTTCTAACAGTTATTTGGGTTAGGGGATTACTTGTCTCATAGTAACTGTAACCCTGCCATCGTTTCCACTGCTCTTCAGATGAACCTGTGAGGCACTCTCCCCTCCCACTTCCTTGCTTTCCAAGGTGCTGATGCTGGACTGCTTCTGACTGGAAGAATTCTGGTAGCATCTCAAAAAGATTAATTCTTGTTCTTCTGCAAAAGTAATTTTTTTTAAGTATTTATTTATTTCCTTGGCTGTGCTAGTTCTTAGCTGCAGTATACAGGCTCTTGTTCGCTGACCAGGGATTGAACCCAGGCTCCTGGCATTGGGAGCATGGAAGACCAACAATGTCTTCACTTAAGGCTCATTCCAGTGGAATTTGGTTGCCTCAAAAAGTGGCACGGGTTTCAATATCGTCAGCACAAAGAGAGTTTTGCCTCAATTTTGTGCAAAGATCATTTACGGTCACTATGAATCTAGTTAAGGGTATTTGATTTACGCTGGGCTGGAAGAAGCACAAGCTGGAATCAAGATTGGGAGAAATATCAATAACCTCAGATATGCAGATGATACCACCCTTATGGCAGAAAGTGAAGAGGAACTAAAAAGCCTCTGGATGAAAGTGAAAGAAGAGAGTGAAAAAGTTGGCTTAAAGCTCAACATTCAGAAAACGAAGATCATGGCATCTGGTCCCATCACTTCGTGGGAAATAGATGGGGAAACAGTAGAAACAGTGTCAGACTTTATTTTTTTGGGCTCCAAAATCACTGCAGATGGTGGCTGCAGCCATGAAATTAAAAGACAATCCTTGGAAGAAAAGTTATGACCAACCTAGATTTAAAAGCAGAGACATTACTTTGCTGATTAAGGTCCATCTAGTCAAGGCTATGATTTTTCCAGTGGTCATGTACAGATGTGAGAGTTGGCCTGTGAAGAAGGCTGAGCACCAAAGAATTGATGCTTTTGAACTGTGGTGTTGGAGAAGACTCTTGAGAGTCCCTTGGACTGCAAGGAGATCAGCCCTGGGATTTCTTTGGAAGGAATGATGCTGAAGCTGAAACTCCACTACTTTGGCCACCTCATGCAAAGAGTTGATTCACTGGAAAAGACTCTGATGCTGGGAGGAATTGGGGGCAGGAGGAGAAGGGGACAACAGAGGATGAGATGGCTGGATGGTATCACTGACTCGATGGACGTGAGTCTGAGTGAACTCCGGGAGTTGGTGATGGACAGGGAGGCCTGGTGTGCTGCAATTCATGGGGTCGCAAAGAGTCGGACATGACCAAGCGACTGAACTGAACAGAAACATTTTGTGATCCCGTGGTAGAATTGTTTGTCCACTCTATGAGATAAGAGATAACTTACTGCACTTAAAACCCCCCTCTGTCTGGATCTGCCACTCACTATAAAGACGTGTGCCATTTTAAGTAAGATTCTGGAACTACAACAATGAACAAAAGAGACAATTACTGTTTCGAGAAAAAGCAGCTGATTTTTTCAGAGTATACTGCTGCGTGTTTTCTTCAGCTCGGAGGTGCCCTCTATTGCGGACAATCATGCCTAAATCCAGTAATTCCCTAATCATATGCCATAGCTTCCTAATTTGGGGGGTAAAGAAAGAACAGACCACATAATGCTCGCTTAGCTTCTGAAAGTGCACGGAAAGGCGCGTTTTGCTAACATTCAGTTAGTGAGTCAAGCTTCTCTACCCGCTCCCTGACAGACGCGTAGAGTCCCCCAAATGCTATGTGTGGATTTCCCCCACTATTTGTGGGATTCACCCACTCTCTGAAACATCGTGTTCTTCAGAAGGAGTTTCTGCTATTTCTTACGGTCTCATTAGTGTCTATTGGTTGGCACTATGGATAAAAATGTTTCCCTGCAGTTCCAAGCCAGAGGTTGTATGACAGTGAGGGAGAAACATCGTTCATGTTAAGAAAAACAAGTAACAAAGTCCAGGGGTCACACAAGAGTCAGACATGATCTAGCAACTAAACAACGACAAAAAGTCCAGAGGGCATTTGGGACTTTTTATTAGGTTTGGGCTTCCCTGGGGGCTCAGGCTGTAATGAATCCACCTGCAATGCAGGAGACCCCAGTTCGATTCCTGGATTGGGAAGCTCCCCTGGAGAAGGGACGGGCTAGAATCCCCATGGACAGAGGAGCACGGCAGGCTACAGCCCATGGGGTCCCAAAGTGTCGGACTCAACTAAGCAAGCACAACATGGAACACTGGAATAGTAAACCCGACTGTCTCTTGGGCTTCCCTGGTGGCTCAGAGGTTTAAAACGTCTGCCTCCAGTGCGGGAGACCCGGGTTCGATCCCTGGGTCGGGAAGATCCCCTGGAGAAGGGAATGGCAACCCACTCCAGTATTCTGGCCTGGAAAATTCCATGGACTGTATAGTCCATAGGGTCACAAAGAGTAGGACACATCTAAGTGACTTTCACTATATTTGCACAAAGCCCTCCTTCATGAACAGTCATTTTTTAATATCTTAAGGGATGATTTCCATGGACCAATGAAGCCATTACATTCAAAGAAAATCTATAACTGAGGGGCATTTTTCAATTGTTTAAATTTTAAGACATTTTTAAATTTTAACCTTAAAACGCTGCTTTCCTTGATACCTGGGTTTTCCCACAGAACCTACAGGAGGATGACTTCCTGGGTGGAGGAGAAAGGCCTCACGGGAAGCAGTTTCCAAAGCTATGGTTGGTTTGACCTTTTTTCTCCCTCAAATATCACAGGGCTATGCACCTTTGCCTTGGAAGATAAGAAAAATAGTTCATGAAGGTTCTCTGTCACTTAGAATAATTTCTATCTCCAGATCATATTTCTGTCTTAAATAAAGTAAATGAGATGTTTTTCAAACTTGTTCGAGTGGGACTAAGACAGCAAGAAGAATCAGGGGAATTTTCTAGGTAGAAGCATTTTCCCTTGCGAAGAGCTGAGGAAAATTTAAGTTTTCATTAGAGAATGTTTTATCTAAATAAAGTTACACTCCAAAATTAATCACCTCATCGATCAGTTGATTATTAGTATCAATGTTGTCTCCCTACATGCTTCTGTTTTCAAGCGTCCTTATTCAAGAGCCATAATGTGGTGGCAACATTTACTCAACTCCAAAGCTTAAAAAAATAAAGCAAAACTCCCAAGCTTCAGCCCCATGTCTAGTGTCTCATCTTCTCAAAAGCTCCTAGTGATTTTATAACCAGGAACTAAACCACTGGTGCTTCCCAAATCCACCCTGGGAAGCAGACTGTCTCCCCAGCAACCATCTGACCAGGGCCTCTGCCAAAAACACCCCATGAAGTCTATCAACGGAATCACAGTGGGAGGTTTGGAAACTTTGTCATTGTTTTGTGAAACGTTCCAAATACAATCTGACTCCCTGTCACAGACCTAATAGCAGAAGCTGAAATGTATCAGATGCTTCCAAGGTATGAGGCGCTACCCTAAGGGTCTGACCAGCTGGCCAGGTTTATCCAACGCCACAGTCCCGTGAGGCAGTTACTCTCATGCTTATTTTCCTAATGAGAAAATGGGGCTTAACAAGATCGCACAGCTTGACCAACAAAGTGAGTGACAGTGAAGCCGCTCAGTCGTGTCCAACTCTCGGCCCCGCGGGCTGTAGGCCACCCAGCTCCTCCGTCCACGGGATTCTGCGGGCGAGAATACTGGAGCGGGCTGCCATTTCCTCCTCCACCAAAAGCCACGGGAAATGCTGCTGCTCTGGGCAGTGCCTCCGTTTATCCAGTTAACAATCCTCCACTGATGACCCAGCAGAGGCCGAGTCCTGCTCCAAGGTCAGAATGCTATGAAGAGCTAAACAAAACCAAACCAAAAAGGGCCTGAAGGTTTGACTTTTAAGGCAAATCAGGTGATTTTTTTTTCTTTTAAACGGTTGCTTAAAATTGACTTCCTAAGCTTAGACTATTTTCCTAAGGTTATATGATGTAAAATAAAACTCAACTTTGTCAGGAAGGGAATGAATTTTAACCCCCAAAAGCTTGTCATTAAGTAAATGATATTTGATTGTCACCTTAGAAGGAAAGTGAATGAACTCCACTGATAGGAGATAATCCAGAGTTGACAAGAAGAACCTCCCATAAAGCCAAACATCCCCACAGCGTTGACTGCTCAAGAAATATTAGGATAAATGCAAACTGTGCTCTGCTGGCTAAGTCATTTTAAACAAGGTGGTAACTGCTGAGGGTGAAAGGGAAATGAAGGAACGTGTGGGAAGAGAGCTGGAATTAAGCAAGCTCTCCTACAACCTCACAATCAGTCTAGACCTAAAACAAATAGACAAGGAAAAAGTAATAATAGCCTGAGAAAGTTCTGTCTGCGTTTTCTTTCTTTCAGTTACTGAGTTGACGTATGAGGCTTTGTTAACTTGATGCATAGAAAGGTCAACAGAAAACTGCAAGGGGAAACCAAAGCTTTAGCAAATATCCCCGCAAACAGCTAAGAAAAAGCCACAGTGCACACTCTTCTCAAAGTCCTATAACGTTTCTTTCCTGTATATCATTTTATAATAATACTTTCTATAGCACCGAAGTGAAGGTATTATTTGGCACAGTTTTATCACAAAATCGTCTATAATTGTGGAGCTAATCACTATTCACATCACAGCATTAGTTGGAGTGAAATTATTACGCTCAGTTTAGTCAAGAAAAATAGAAGAAAAGGAGATCGAACAACTTGCTCAAGGTGACCTTGGCAAGTCAGTGATGGAGATAAGAACTTGATTTATCCATGAATGAAAGGCACAGAGCTCACTGGATTATGCTCCTTCATTAAGACAGCTGAGTGTTAGGGATGAAACCATTTGTCACCATATTAAAATTTTTCAGTCTGTGTGGCCCATATTGAATTCATAAGATCATTTAAAATTTTTAAAAAATCGTGGCCCAGCCATTCCACCTTCAGGCCTGTAATTAACAAAAATACACACATAGACGAGTCCGTGTGGCAGAGCAATTATAGATGCAGGAGTAAGAGCGGATACGCTGAGAGGGAGACTGAACAATTATGACTGTAAACTAACAGTAACAATTGCTAATATTTATTGAGCTTATTCTGTGCCAAACACTATCAATAGCACTTTACAGATTATATCTTATTTAACGGAACAAATAAGGAGGCCAAGACAGGTGAGATTCAATCCCTTGCCCAAGCCCAGGGAACCTGTAAATTTCTCCCTTGCATCTGACCGGCTCCAGAGCCCAAGCTCTCTACTGCACACATCCTGATAGTTTCCAAAAGGTATCATTACGGTGACAAGTTGACATAAACATAAGGGAAGCCAAAATACTCTAGAGAAACACATATTTTTGTAAAAGCAAACAAATATGACTTAAAAAAAATAAAAAGGGAACTAACTCTGCTAGATCCTACTTCTAACTAGAAAATGAAAAAAAAATTGTAAAGCAGTGATATCTCATTAAGCATACATTTTAAAATATAACAACTTGCTGAGATATAATTGACAAACCATAAAACTCATGCTTTTAAAGTATGAATACATTTCAGTGGCTTTTAATATATTCAGAGTTGTACAACCATCACCACCATTTAATTTTACAACATTTTCATAATCTCCCAGAGAGACTGGACCATTAGTGGTGACACAGCCCTTCACCCCTGTCCTAGCCTCTGGCAACCACTGATCTACTTTCTGTCTCTGTTCATGTTTGTATCGATGTTTGCCCCAGCGGACACCTCACGCACAGGGTCATGCAGTGTGGGGTCTTTTATGACTGGCTTCTTTCATTTAGCATAATGATTTCAAGGTTCGTTCACACTGTAGCAAGTGCCAATACTTTACCCCTTTTTGTTGCCAAATACTACTCAGTTATATGAATGTATCATACTTCATTAATCCGCTCACCAGAAAACAGACATTTCAGTTGTTCGCACATCTGGGCTACTGTGCATGATGCATGAATATTCATGTAACGAGGTTTTACGTAGAAACCTGTTCTCAGTTCTCTTAGGTATCCACCTAGGAGTAGAATTACTGGATCATATGGTAACTCTATGTTTAACATTTTGAGGAACTGCCAAATTGTCTTCCAAAGTGGCTGCCCAGTTTTACATTCCCGCAGCAATGTGTAAAAGTTCCAATTTCGCTGCATCCTCGCCTCCAAGTATTTTTATCTGTACCAGCACCATGAGACACAAAGACCTCTCTTTCCCTCTTCTACATCACTGCTCGAAATCACTGCTGAAAACCAACTGAATGAAGACATGAGGATTTATTCTTGACTCTCAGTTCGGTTCCATTGATCTATATACTTCTATCCTTATATACCTCTATCCTTGACAGTCTGTAATGACTACCATGGCTTGGTATTAATAAGTAAGTTTTGAAATCAGGAAGTGTGAATCTCCAATTCTGTTGTTTTTTTAAGACTGTTTTGGTTATTCTAGATCTCTTGCATTTCCATATGAATCTGAAGATCAGTCTCTGTAAATTCCCCAAATAAAGCCTGCTGAGATGTTGACTGGCTCTGTGCTACAGGGAAGCCTGGCGAGCTGCAGTCCACGGGGTCACAGAGTCGGACGCGACTGAACTGCTGCAGGTGCAGACACGGCCAGTTCGTAAGCCTGGACGTCTTTCCATTTACACAGGTCTTCCG
The DNA here is from genome assembly GCA_006410515.1 of Procapra przewalskii. Classification (NCBI taxonomy): domain Eukaryota; kingdom Metazoa; phylum Chordata; class Mammalia; order Artiodactyla; family Bovidae; genus Procapra; species Procapra przewalskii. Next base: position 1,460,598 of record SJYF01000191.1, on the reverse strand, counting down.
TTTCTTTCAATGTTTTGTGGTTTCAAATATTTATTTTTCTGTTTTTGATGCTATTTTAAAAGGAATTGTTTTCAATTCTCTTTTCAGCAGATTAATGGTTACAAAGGAAGTTGGAATGAGAGGACCCAGGGATGACAGCTGAGGGACACAGGGTGTATTTTGGAGGTGATGAAAGTTCTGCAGTTGTGGTGGTGGTTATATAGCTCTGTGAACATACTAAAAACCACTGAATGATACACTAAAAATGAGTGGATTTTATAATATGCGAATTCTACTTCAATAAAGGGGTTACTAAACAGAAAGAAAGAGAGAACCCCACTGAGAAGATACACGAAAAAGTACAAGATGAAAGGAGTTTCTCTCTACAGGAAAGACTGTAGGGTTCATTTCCCTAGGCCAGTGTCAGAAAGACTCTGTTCAAGACCGATGATTTATTTACAAATTAGTTATATCATCTGAAGCAAAGTCTGAATGCCAGGATATTAAACTAAGGAAAGAAAAAAACTTGTTTACTTTTATAAGGTTGATCAAGTCCATTTTAGATGGACAAATGACCTGCCCATTAAACAAACCAGCTAAAGACTGCTACAATGATTCCAAAATTATTGGAAGAGTCACAGCTGAAATCCCTGCCACCTATGTTGACTTAAACTCAAATTACTCTTAAAACATTATCAAAATCCTTTTCGATAATATCTCAAGGATCTCCACTGTCTACAGACTGCTCCCTTTGGAGTTCAAAACACAAAATAAAATTTCTCTCGATCTGCCTAACCAGCTTCGTCACCCAAGTGCGGTTTACTTGGCCGTTCCCAGACCACAAGACAGCAGCTTTTGCCACTGGGCCTTTCTTGCTGTTGCATGCTGGCCTCTCTCTGTGATAGTTGAGCAGGTGGCTTCTTCTTCGTTGTTTGAGCTACAGTGTGAGTGCAACAATTGTGCACGATTTACAATAGCCAAGACATGGAAGCAACCTAAATGTCCACAACAGATAAATGGATAAAGATGTGGTGTGTGTGTGTTTGTGTATATATGTATATTATATATACATATGTATATATATATATTGTGTGTGTGTGTGTTAGTCGTTCAGTCATGTCTAACTCTTTGCTACCCCAGGGACTGGAGCCCACCAGGCTCCTCTGTGCCCAGGATTCTCCAGGTAATAATACTGGAGTGGGCTGCCATGCCCTTCCCCAGGGGATCTTCCCAACCCAGGGATCCAACCCAGGTCTCCCGCATTGTGGACGGATTCTTTACTGTCTGAGCCACCCGGGAAGCCCTTTGTATATTATATATACGCCTACACACACACACACACACACACACACACACACAGAGGCACAGTGGAATAGTACTCAGCCATAAAAATAAAATGAGGCCATCTGCAGCAGCCTGGATGATGAACCTAGAGATTAACATACTAAGCGAAATCAGACCGATGTCATATGATGTCACTTACATGTGGAATCTTAAAAAGGGATGCAAACGTACTTACTTATAAAACAGACTCACAGACACAGAGCACAAACCTATGGCCACCAAAAGGGAAAGGGGGGGAGGATTAATTTCAGATTAACAGCTAAACAGTAAGTACTACATATACGGAGAACTACATAGTCAATTATCTTGTAATAACCTATAATGTAAAAGAATCTGAATCACTCTGCTATATACCTGAAACACTGTAAATCAACTATACTTCAATAAAGAAAAAAATTTTTTAACCCATAGAGCAGGTATTCAGTCATTATCTGTTGAGAGCTCTACTTATCTCCTGCTCAACTCTGTCCCAAGCACCTCACCCATGCAACCTCCAGTAACCCTTCCACAAACTCCAGGAAGAAGCTAAGGGTCTGAGGAGAAACTCAGCCAAGGTTGCACACGTGGAAACATCGTTCAGTCGCTGCGGTTCTACTCATTCTTTCAGCACAGCGCACATCTTAACTTTTTCCCTGTTAGGCCAACAGCGATTTCTCCTTTCTCTGAACTTCTAAAGGACTTCCTGCCTTTGACATGTACCGCCCTGAACTGTATTTTCAAAGCAGACTTTATTTTGTAGTGCAGTTTTAGGTTCGCAGCATGATTAAGTGGGAAGTAGGGCGATTTCCTTTATTCTCCCTGACCACGCGCACAGCCGTCCCAACTATCAGCATCCCTCACCAGAATGGCATCTCTGTGGCAGTCAGTGAGGCCACACTGAGCATCATCAGCGCCCTGAGGCCACAGTCGACCTGACGGTTCACAGCCAGTGCTGCGCATCCTGCAGAGACATATCCACAGACATAGGATCACACAGAATAGTTTCACCGCCCCGAAAGTTGCTTTGCTTATTCACCCTTTCCTCCAAAGTCCTGGCAATCACTGATCTTTTAAACAACCTCCATAGTTTCGTCTTTTTCAGAATATCATATGGTTGGAATTACACAGTATGTAGCCTATTCAGATTGAGTTCCTTCACTTAGTAATATGCAGTTAAAGCTCTTCGTCTTTTCATGACTTGGCAATTCATTTCCTTTTATTTTTTTAAATTAACTTATTTATTTTTCATTGGAGGCTAATTACTTTATAATATTGTAGTGGTTTTCATTTCCTTTCCGTACTGAATAATATTCCACTGTCTGGATGGACTAGAGTTGCTTTCTCAAGTTTTAGCAATTATGAATAAACTTCAATAAACATCTACCAACAAAAGAATTAATCAACACATCAATCTAACAAAGAAATGGACAATTTTGAGCCAACCTGAGGATTATAACCCCAGGAGACAGTCTTTCAGAAAGGTATAAGGACTGTTCCACCTTTTAGAGGTCAAGGCACAGTAAGGCAAGTTTTGGGGAGTAACATATTGATAGTGTCCTTGTCCCACAAGGCCAGTGGTGGGTTCCTGTGGCCCCTTGCAGGGTTGGGGAAGGAATGTTATCTCCTAAGGAGTTAGCTTGCTGGCGCCAGGGGAAAATTGCCTTTTATTCTGGCCAAGAGGCATTCCTGTATCTTCTAGGTGGATCTAGTTAATATCTAATGCAAATACACCACGCTCACTAAAGGTGAGAGGGCAAGGGGCTCAAACGGGCAAAGAGAATTTCATGTTTAAAAATTTTCTTGTCCTGTCTCGAAAATAATTTTATTTCATCATATCCACATGCAGATTTTTGTTGTGGAATAAGTTTTCATCCCCTATGGTTAAATACCAAAGAGCACAACTCCTGGATTACGTAGCAAGGATATGTTTAGTGTTAAAAAAAAAAACTGCCATACTCCAAAGGGGCTGCACCATTCTGCACTCCCACCAGCAGTAAACGAGAGTTCCCGTTTCTCCACATTCTCACCAGCATTTGATGTTGTCAGTATTTTGGACTTTGGCCCTTCAAATAGGTGAGTAGCAGAATCTCATCGTTGTTTTACTTTGCATTGCCCTGATGATGTATGGGGTGGAGCATCGTTTCACATGCTTTTGGCCATCTGTATATCTTCTCTGGTGAGATGTCTGTTCAGGTCATCTGCCTATTTCTTAATTGAGTGGGTTTTAAGCATCCTATGTACACCTGAAACTACTATTGTAAGTCAACTATACCTCAATTTTTTTTAAGTTATTATTTTGGATTAACAGTCCTTTATCAGGCATATCCTTTGCAAATATTTTAGCCCTGGCTGTGGCCTCTGCATTAATCTTTTTTCACATTGTTATGTACAAAATTGGGCTTAAATATATCAAAGTTATTTTGAGTAGCCATAATGCTTTCCCTGGGACGTAATAGCACCAGATGTTTAAAGTAACTTCAGTGAAAACTCACATCGTCCATACAGAAGGTAATATGTGGCCTCTGTTTCCTGGCAGCTGTCATTCAGATGGAGCCACGGAGGCCAGCAAGGCTTCCTGCTGCTCAGCAACTCCTAGGCCTCTGTAACCCCAGCCTCTCCCTGGAAAGCATGCAGCGTGGGTCCAAGGCTAGCCCAGGTTGCGGATTTACTGGATTCGCGTCTGACGTGGTGCATCCAAGTGCCCAGCAAGTGTGAAACTCAGGGCAAATCTAGCCATCCCAGTGCCAACCACCTGCAGGACACACGGAGCTGGAGCCAGATGCTATCAGCGCCTTTGTTGCTGTTTAGCCACTGAATCACGCCCAACTCTTTGCAGCCCTCTGCAATGCAGAACACCAGACCAGGACCGTAACCACGAACCTCAGGGAGACACATAAAAACTGCAAAGAGTGGGAGATCCAGCCCGCCAGGGCCCCCTGTCCACGGATTTCCCGGGCAAGAATCCTGGAGTGGGTAGGGATCAAACCCACGTCTCCCACACTGGCAGGCAGATTCTTTACCACTGAGTCACCAGGGAAACCCATTAGCACCCTCAGAGTCCTGAATTCTTAATAAGCTGGTTAAAACTCCAAACTCATGTTCTTTGAAGTTGTCCTCATTGAAGCAGTCCATAAAGTTATCAGAAGACACCAGTGGCAACAGCAAGCCGAGCCGTAAGCACAGGGGGCTCTGTGCCCTGACAGCCCCGGGCTGCAGCCCTGTGGCTGCGGAAAGGACCACGAGTTTCATGGCATTGACGGTGCTTCTCATGCTATTGCTTCAGGGTGTCTTAGAAATACTCTCCAAACCCACAATCCCCACTAACTGAAGCAAGCTCTGTAAAATTCAAACCCAATAAAGTCAGTATGTTACAATAGATGTCTGGACCTTATTCCATGAATGTATTGTCAGACTTAGGAAAATTCAAATTTAATAGTGGTGCCAAACCACTTCAATGGGAAGACAGCAGTCTTTTCAATAAATGGTGCTGGGACAACTGAGTAGCCACATGCAAAAGAATGAAGTTGGACCCCTAATCTCACTCATATATAAAAGTTAGAAGAAATCATAGGCCCGATTAAATAAATCTACATCTGGGACAAAGCAGCGGTTGCTTAAATGTAGTACCAAAATGGCCACCAACAGGGGCATCCCTGGTGGCTCAGTGGTAAACAATCACCTGTCAGTGCAGCCGACATGGGTTTGATCCCTGGTCCGGGAAGATCCCACTGGCCCATAGCAGCTAAGACCGTGAGCTGCAACTAATGAAGCCTGGGAGCCTAGAGCCTGTGCTCCACAACAACAGAAGCCACTGGAATGCGAAGGCCCACTCGCTGCAATGGGAGAAGGCCTGCAGACAGCAACAAAGACCCCAAAGCAGAACCATAAATATAAAAAACAAATCATGTTTTTAAAATCACAGGCAACAAAAGAAAAAATAGGTGAGTTGGACTTCACTGAAATTTAAAACTTTTCTGTGTCAATAGATATTATCAAGAAAGTGAAAAGACGACGTGCTAAAAGAATGGGAGAAGATATACATAAATTAAGTATTTATAAAATCGGGTAAGGGATTGACTTCAGAATATTTAAACTCTTACAAAGCAACAATAAAAAGACATCCCAGTTAAAATATATAGGCAAAGGATCTGAACAAACACTTCTCCAACGAAGATATACAAATGGCCAACAAGCCCATAAAAGATGCTCGATACCATTAACCATCAGGGAAATACACATGAAAGCTACAGTGAAAGACCACTTCACACCCACTAAGATGGCTAAAATATAAAAGACAGACAAATGCAAGAGGTGGCAAGGATACAGAGAAACTGAAACATTCATACACTGATGGTGGGAATGTAAAACGGTACAGTCACTTTGGAATAGCCTGGAAGTTCCTCAAAACATTAAGCAGAGAGTTGCCACGTGAATTAGCAATTCCACCCCTAGCTATGCTCAGGAGACTTGAAAATGTATGGCCACAGAGAATCTTGTACATGAATGTCCATGGCAGCATTATTCTTAACAGCCAAAAAGGAGAAACAACCCAAATGTACATAATCTGATGAGTGGATAAATAAATGTGGTGCAGCCATTACAGTGAAATATTATTTGGCCATAAAAAAGAAGCGCTGATCCGTAAAAATGCTACAGCGTGGATGCACCCTGAACACTTTATGCTTAGTCAAAGAAGCCAGACACTTACGGACCACACAGTGCATGATCCCATCATATGAAATGTCCAGAATAAGCAAATCCACTGCTATACACTGAATGTTTGTGTCCCCTCGAAATTCTTATGCTAAATCTCTAACACCCAGTGTGATGGTATTTGGAGGCGAGGCCTTTGAGGGGCAATTAGGTCACAGGTGGCGTCCTCACCAATGGATTAGCACCCTGACAGAAGCGAGTGCCCTTGCCCTGGTGGCCACAGAGAGACAGTGAGAAGAAAGCCATGTAGGAACCGGGAGCTGGGGCTTCACCAGACATTAAGTCAGCTGGTGCCACTGCCAAGCCTCCAGAATTACAAGAAATAGATTTCTGTTGCTTATAAACCACGCTGACTATGGCATTTTGTTATAGCAGTCTGAACGGACATCTACAGAGACAGAAAACAGGTTCATGGTGGCCAGAGGCTGGGGCGAAGGAGGAGCAGGGGGTGGCTGCTCAAGTAGGTGGGGGCTGCTTTAGGAGGTAATGAAAATGTCCTGAAATCAGCTGGTGAGTGGTTAAACTCCATGGCATACTGGAAACACTGAACTGTGACTTGAAAGCGCATAGTTTATGATGTGATAATCGTATCTCAGCTAAAAACTAAATGTAATAGTGATCCAAGGACCAATGAAAGTGGTGTTTGTTTCTCAGTCTCAGCTCTCCCTTATTAGGGGGTGACAGGACACTGTCTAAAACGTCACGTCGTGTGGAATAATAAGTGTCAATACATTCTTTAAACTGGAATAAAAAGACAATGGGCACCTACGACAAAAGAGGGCAAAATGTAGTGTATCTCCCAAAGAGCTTGCAGTTTGGCTCGACAGACACCATAAATCAAGAAAAACAAACAACAGTGCCAAGCAGATCCCTTTTGTTCATGACTCATCAAGTCATATCAATTCATCCTTTGTTGCATCTTTGAAATCTATTCTTTCCAGGCCCACTGCGGTTGCTCAATTCCCGGCCACTCTTGTCTCCTGAGTTATGACAACAGGCTCTGGCATTTCTTTTCTCGAATTCATTTTAATCATGAAATAATTATTTGTTGGCTAAATGAATAACACACTATTATGTAACCCCCTTCACATAAACCTCTGAGTTCAGCACCACTTACAAAATAAAATATAAAGTCATCCCTGGCTACCACCCTCCCTCTTCAAGAAAGAGAGAAAGAGAGAGAGAGAGAAAGTGTGAACTCTTAGCATCTAGCACATAAACTTCTATAATCCTGTCCCACTCACTTCTGGCCTTACCACTCGCCCGGGCCCATAAAGTGCTGCCCCTCCAGTCAGACTACTATACTGTCTTCCAGATCTTTCTCATGCTTCTCTAAAATTTTATTGAAGGATAACTGACTTACAATGATGTGTTGGTTTCTGCTGTACAGCAAAGTCAATCAGTTAAGCATATGCATACATTCTTTTTCATACTCTTTTCCGTTGTGGTTTATCACAGGATATTGAATACAGTTCCCTGTGCTATATACAGTAGGATCTTGTTGTTTATCCATTCTCCATAAAATACTTTGCATCTGCTAATCGCAACCTCCCAATGCACCCCCCAATATCCCTCCCCGCTCATGAGTTAATTCTCTCCTTTGCTCAAGAGCCCTCACCCACTGCCCTCCCCTACATCACTACCCTTCTAGATCTCCGCTTCCAGACCAAGCTCAGGACTCCCCTCTCCCATCATCTGCCCCCTATCCTTTAGTGCCCTGTAGAACCACTTACATTCTTTACTAGTTACTTATATACCCCTCCAAACAGATTTTAAACTGAAAGTAGGATCCATGACAGAAATGGACCTAAGATTAACAGCTTGCTCAGTAACCACCACCACACAGAATCAGATTTCAACACGAGCTTACAGGCAGATCAGAAGAGTTCAGAGAAACACAGCGTCACTGTGGGGGTGCTTAGGAAGGCTGTTTCGGTTTGTTTTTGTGTAAATGAGACGAGTTGGGTTCAAAGGCTGGGTAGGTTTTGGATTCCTGGAGAGGAAATACTGTCAGAAATCAGAGGAGGCAGGCAGGGGAGGGAGGTAAAGCCCAGGATCCATGTGTTAATTGCATTTTTACCGGGAGGACTGAGACAAAGATAAGAATTAAATTTTTAAAATACTGTTGATTATCTTCAAGCCTTTAAATTTTTATGCTATTTGTCAAAATAATGTTGGAAAGTAAACTAGCATTGATCCACACAGTACTGAGGTTCCTCGAAAAACTAAAAACAGAGCTACCATATGATCCAGCCAACCCACTCCTGGGCATACATCCAGACAAAAGTAAAACTGGGAAAGATACATGCACCCCTCTGTTCACAGCAGCACTGTTCACAATAGTCAGGACATGGAAACGACCTAAATCTCCATCAAGAGAGGAATGGGTAAAGATGCGGAGCGTATAACAGGGGAGTATTACTCGGCTATGAAGAGGAACGGAGCCTACCATTTGCAGCCACACAGATGGGCTTAGAGATGATCGTACTCAGTGACGTCAGAGAGAAAAAGACAAGTACCACGTGACACCACTCACGTGTGGAATCCAAAATACAACAGAAGGAGCTTGCTTGCGAAACAGAAGCAGACTCAGACTCAGAACAGACTTGCGGTTGCCAAGACGCAGAAGGGGTTGGGAGGGATGGCCTGGAAAGCTGGGATTAGCAGACACAAACTCCTAGTCTCTGAAGTAGAGCTAATCCTCATTACTCATGAATTCGCTATTCACAAACACGCCTACTTGTTAAAATGTGCTTGTAATTCCAAAATCCATACGTGTGGCACTTTCCCTGTTCACGTGGGTTAGGTGAGCTTCACCCAGGATGACTCACAGCGGGGGCTGGCCGTGCTTTAAGTGTTAATGAATTGGCAGTATATACTAAATACGGTGCCTTTCAACAGAAGCACGAAACAAGCTTATGTGTGATCATGTGACAAAAATGTAGCAGAGGCTCATGGGAACAGAATCCTGTATTCCTTTAGAGGCCATGGTTCTGTGTCCACTAATTTGGTCTGAGGGACTTTAGAACATAGTTACCATGGATTACAAGGATCAACTCTAGAGTCTGCTTTCTACTGACAGTCAGATCTTTTGTAATCCAGACTTATACCGACTCACACCGGAAGTTTCCAGCCCATCACCAACTCCGCACCATCCATCAGGCACTGATTCTAGCCAGGCAGAGTATTGGCAAAAGGAGGAACAAGAGCAGAATGAACACAGGCAAACACAGTATTCCAATAATCACACTGCTCAAACGAGACAGGAGAAAATGCAAGCCTGACGCTAAAAACATATTCTGCTCCTCCCTACTTTCAGAATGATAAGCAGCTTTGGTAGTAATCTCCAAAATCCCTATATCCAGAAAATGTTTTCGAAATTGAATTACAAATTAATTAATCAAATTGAAAGCTGCCTTCAGTCTGGCATTCTTGATAATTTGTCAAATTTATCAATGAATTTACAACGTTTCTTTCCTCTCATCTCAAAGCCACTGTTTTCAGTTCTAGCCATAAAAATTAGGTGAGAATGTAGACAGAATTATCTCCACAAAGATTTAGTGTGTTTTGTCCTGGAAAATAGAGATTCTCTTGGAATTTACTGCCAAAAATGCAGTCAAATGTAACACAGCAACCACGCCATGATGATATTAATTATTAACAAATTGCCAGAGCCCTACAGAAATGGGCTAACCTCCTAAGGAGTTCTGCAGTTTCATTGCTAAAATTCTTATGCAAAAGTTATGCTATGCCAAGCTAAATATAGTTTATGATTCCTTTTCTCCTCATATATAGGGTTGTTCTTTAAGACATTCTCTCTATTTAGAAAAATATCAATGTGATCCAAATTACACCCTCCTGCGTGTGCAGTCTTCTGTGTGTGTGTGTGTGTGTGTGTGTGTGTGTGTGTGTGTGTGACAGTTTAAAATAAAAGCTATCTATAAATCCCCAGGTTGAATTGAGGTAAGTCAATTTTTCAGTTATGAGTTGATTATAAATAAATTGCTAAAATAAAACTTTTCAGTCTAAATAAATAACTGGGCTTTCTATGTTATAATACATTAATGTGAAT
>SJYF01000191.1:1431533-1447415 GCA_006410515.1 Procapra przewalskii | reverse complement strand
CTGCTAAATTCCTAGTCCCTCTCTATCTGTAATTAGATAAGTTTTTCCTAGGACGCCTACTCCGTCTCCACCTTCGAATCACCCTGGATCCACCGGGGCTGGACCCCGGCAAATAACCATAAACACGTGGGCACCTAAAAGCTTCGGAATACCTGAACCAAAGACAGCCAGGACTGGGGGCAGAACCAGGGGCTTCCCCGGCGGCCCAGCGGTAAAGAACCTGATACCAGTGCAGGAGAGGCGACTTCGATCCCGATCTAGGAAAATCCCACGTGCCTTACAGCAACTAAGCCCATGCGTCACAACTAGTGAGCCTGTGCTGTAGAGCCCGGAACCGCAACTGTTGAGCCCACGTGTGGCAACTACCGAACTCAGTGCCCTTGAGCCTAATTGCTCCGCAGCAGAAGATGCCACTGCGATGACAGGCCTGCACAGCGCACTGAAGAGTGGCCCGGCTCGCGGCTACTAGAGAGAAGCCCGCACGGCGACAAAGACCCCGCACAGCCAAAGAAAGGACAGAGCTGGAAAAGGCAAAATTACAGCTGCTGACTTCAACACCTCCTTCAGCAACTGACAGAAGTGGCAGAGAGACGGCCAGCGAGAATAGAGAAGATGGAAGGCCATCAGCTGGATCAAACTGACATTTATTTTACACTCGCTTCCTAATTACCCACAGAATGCTCGAAAAACAAATTAACAAACCTATAAGAATTGAAATTGTACACTCTATGTTCTCTGATCAAACTGGAATTCAATTATAAAGCAAAACAAATCTTCAAACACGTGGATAGTAAATACCATACTTCTAAATAATCAGTGGATAGAAGGGAAGGTCTAAAGGGAAATTAAAGAATATTTTATTACACTGAAAGAAAAAATTTTAAAAAACATACCAAAATTTGTGGAATTTAGCTAAAGTAAGGCTCAGAAGGGAACTTATGAGATTAAAATTTTTTACTAGAACAGTTACAAATGGATAATCTTTTATACCTTAAAAAATTAGGAAAAGGTCAAAACAAACTTATAGTGAGAAACCCTAATTGTAAGTTTAACTGAAGCCCCAGAAAGAGAAGAAAAAGAGAGTGGGCAAAAGCAACAGTGAAAGAGATCCTGGCTGGGAATGTAAGAATAAGAAACATCATCCACAAATTCAAAAAGCCCAAGCAGAATAAATAAAAAGAAGCATATCTGGTTATATCAGAGCAAAACTGTAGAAAATGAAAGACAAAGAAAAATCCTAAAAATTGCCATAGAGAAAGGAAAGACTATTGGGGTTCCCTGGTAGCTCAGTGGTGAAGAGTCTGCCTGCCATTACAGAAAACACTGGAGAAGCAGGTTCGATCCCTGGGTTGGGAAGATCCCCTGGAGAAGGAAATGGCAACCCACTCCAGTATTCTTGCCTGGAAAGTTCCATGAACACAGGAGCCTGGCAGGCTACAACCCATGAGGTTGCAGAGTCAGACGTGACTGAGCAACTGACACACGTTACTTTCTAGAATTCTCTACCCAGTAAAAGCAGCTTTCAAGAAGCAAGATGAAATGTCCATCAATAGATGGATGGACAAAGATGTGAGATATATATATATATATATATAATTGTGTGTGCACACACACATATACATACATACACAGTGGAATATTACTTAACCATAAAAAGAACAAAACCGTCTCATTTGAAACAACATGGATGAATCTAGAGACTGTCATATTAAGTGAAGTCAGGCAGGCACAGAAAGACAGATATTACATGACATCCCTTATATGTGGAATCTAAAACAAATGAACTCATTTACGAAACAGGAAAACTCATAAACACAGCATACACATGAATGGTTACCAAAGGGAAAGGGGAGACGGAGGGAATACGTTAGTCTGGACTGACAGATACGCATCTCAAGGATTTACTGCATAGCAGGTGGAGCTATATTCAGTATCTTATAATAACCCATAGTGGACAAGAATCTGTAGCTGTATACCTGAAACTAACACAATACTATAAATCAACTATAGTTTAATTTAAAAATTTTAAAATAAAAATTTTTATTTTAAAAATGTTTTAAAAGATGAAATCAAGATCTCTTCAGAACAAAACCTGAATTAGCTACCAGTGAAATTTTCATTGTCACCATCAAAAAATGGTTTTATTTAAAACATTCATGAAACAAAAGATGAAAGTTCTCAACAGTGAATTTTATAATTATACAATAAATTTACTACAGTTTTTGTAGTGGCTCAGTCATGTCCAACTCTTTGTGACTGCATGGACTGTAGCCCACCAGGCTCCTCTCTCTGTCCATGGAATTCTCCAGGAAGAATACTGGAGTGGGTTGCCTTTCTGTTCTCCAGGGACTCTTTCCAACCCAGGGATTGAACCCAAATCTCCTGCATTGCAGGCAGATTCTTTACCATCTGAGCCACCAGGGAAGCAAGATACAGCACCTTCATTTATATAATTAAAAGCTATATGGCCAATATCATTCTTGCTACTTTAGTGGCTTCCCCATTTATGAATTAAATAAATCTCTGGCACATGCTGACTCTAAACTAACAGTCTGAGATGGGCTATGTTTGGACGGGCAACCAACAAAGTCCTACTGTGCAGCATGCTCTGTGGCAGCCTGGATGAGAGGGAAAGGTGAGGGAGAAGGGGTGTGTGCGTATGTCTGATTGAGTCCCTTTGCTGTCCACCGGAAACTATCAAAGCACGGCTAACCAGCTATACTCCGATATAAAAGAAAAGTTCAAATAAATAACAGTGAGGAAATGCTCCACCAGGCCCCGTGCCACTGGAGAAACAGATGGCCAAGTCTCTGCCTCTGTAGCAGCAGCAGAGACACGGAAAAGAATGATATGAGAAAGGTTCTGAAGACACCACTCCAGGAAGATGAGGAGGGGACTGGCCTCCGTCTAGCAGGACTGGGCTGGAGTAGGCAATTTTGCAGAGAAGGAACACCCGGGAAGGCGTGCTGGAGAGGCATCCTGCCTTCAGGGAAAGCTGCTTCTGTGGGTTGCCTGGTTCTGGAGCAAGAGCAAAGGCTACAGCCAGACGGGAAGGCTCAGGAATTTGGACTTTACCCCCACCCCGGGCAACCAGGACCCAGATGACTTTGTTAAGAAGCTAGGAACTCTTGTCGCTGGAGGAGAAAATGAGAAGGAATGGGGAGAGGCTGGAGGCAAGAAGACTGGGGCTGTTACCTGGAGGCTGTTTCAAAAATCAAAGGAAGTCGTCTTCTCCTTTCCTCTCCTGCAGCACCGTGCTGGTGCCTTAGGTGTGGCAAGAGAAGACAATGCTGAACTAAACTGACTAGGCTAAACTGAGAGAAAAAGGCCTAAACTTGCAAAGTGCTTTCTAAGGCAATTTCTTTCTCGAGATAGGGGAAGGGAAAAAAAAAGGCCACCCTGATAAGACCACCAATTTCTTCCATACCATCTATAATATACAGCTAAAACCTTGAGGAACCCTGGTTCTCCAAATTTTGTCTCTCCTTGTCTTTATCACAATTTCACTGATCTTAAAACATCAGTGGGGGACTTCCCTGGTGGTCCAGTGGTAAGGAATCCACCTGCCAATATAAGGGACACAGGTTCAGCTCCTAGTCTGGGAAGATCCCACGTGCCATGGGGCAGCTAAGCCCGCGGCTGAGGCCCATGCGCCCTGGAGCCTGTGCTGCACAGCGAGAGAAGCCGCTGCAGCGAGAAGCCGGCACACACAGCCTTGGAGGAGCCCCCACTCACCACGACTAGAGGAAGGCTGCTCACAGCAAAGACCCAGCTCAGCCAACGACAAACCAACAAATACATATAGGCGTCTTTTTTAATGCTAAGTGAAAACTTTAAAAAATGGGAAGAGTAAAAAGCCTGCAAAACAAATACTCTGACCAAAGGATGCCACATCTATATTCTTAATAATGAAACCAAGGAAAGAGTTTAATACAAAGATAATGCCAGTTGAGTGTTTCTTCAGAAAACTTAGTTTTGGACTTGCATTGTTATCCACCAAGACACAAATCTCCTATGCGCAGCTGAAATAACTGAGACCTCTTTCAAAGCTGAATGCAATCTGCTATTGATTGCATTCCTATTAAAATTCCAGCTGCTTTGTTTTTTTTTTAAATAAATTGACAGTCTTGAGCCCAAAACTCCTATGGGAATTCATCGGACTCAGAAGCCAAAGCAACCTGAACAAAGGTGGAGACTCACACCAGTATCAAAACTTATGACTAAGCTCTAAAAATAACAAGTGCAGAGGGGGTGTGGAAAAAAGGGAGCCCTCCTACACTGTTGGTGGGAATGTAAATTGGTGCAGCCACTATGGAAAACAGTATGGAGGCTCCTCAGAAAGCCAAAAGGAGAACTGCCATATGATCCAGTAATCCCACTCCTGGACATATGTCCAGACAAAACTGTAACTCGAAAATGCAGGCACCCCTATGCTCACAGCAGTGCTGTTTCCAACAGCCAAGACACGGGAACAACCTACATTTCCATCAACAGAAGCATGGACACAGAAGATACAGTGTGTGTGTATATAAATGGAATTCTACTCAGCTAAAAAAAGAATGAAATAATGCCTTCTGCAGCAACATGGATGGCCCTAGAGACGACCATGCTGGGCGAAATGACTTAGCAAGAGAAGACAAACACCATATGACATTACTTATAGGTGGAATCTAAAATATGACACAAATTAACATACTATGAAACCGGAACAGACTCGCAGATATAGAGGACAGACCTGTGGTTCCCAAGGCGGTGGCGGAGGGACGGACAGAGCGTCTGGGATTAGGAGACACAAACCATTACATACACAGTGGATGAACAACAAGGCCCTACTCTACAGCACAGGGCACTATGCTGAAGACTGGTATTCAAATCCTTAACAAAGCATAAAATATGAAAAAGAAATATATAGATATCTCTGAGTCACTTTGCTGTACAGCAGAAATTAACACAGCACTGTAAATCAACTACACTTTAATAAACACAAATTGTAAAACCCTTATGACTAACCTATGGTAATCAGAATGGCGTGGTACTGGCATAAGGTAGACATATAAATAGAGACCAACGGACTACAATTGGGAGTCCACAAATACACCCGTACATTTACGTCAATTGACTCTGGACAAGTGCCAACATAATTCAATGGGGAGACAACAGTTTTTTCAACAAACAGTGCTGGAATACCTGAATATCTACATGCAAAAGAATGAGGCTGGAGCCTTAACTCACACCATACATGAAAATGAACTCAAAATGGATCATGGACCCAAATGCAAGAGTTAAATTATAAAACTCTTAAGAAGAAACTATAGTAGCGAATCTTTGTGACCTTAGGTTTTGGCCGTGCTTACCTAGATATGGTGCCAAAAGCAGAAGCGATAAAAGACACATGAACTGTACTGGATCAAAATTAAAAACTGAGTAAAAAGATAATCCACAGAATACTTCACGACTTTATGAAATACACAAGGAGACCTGTATGCAGAATGTAGAACTCTCATAAATGAACAATAAAAAGACAACCAATTAAAAATGGGCAAAGGATATGAAGAGACATTTCTCAAAAGAAAATATACAAGTGGTCACTAAGTACAGGAAAAGATGCTTATCAGAGAAATGCAAATCAAAACTACAGTTAGATACTATGCCACAGTCATTGAGACAGGCAAAATAAATATAACATTAACAAGTTCTGGTGAGAATGTGGAGAAACTGGAATACTTAAACATGACTGGTGGGATTGTAAAATGATTCAGTCACTTTGGGAAAGTTTGGCAGGTCATCAAAATGTTGAACACAGAACTGCATGACCCAGCAATTCCACACATAAGGTCTGTACCCAAGAGAATCGAAAATTCATGTGTACATAAAAACTTGTGCATAAATTTTCATTAGCAGCATATTTATAATAGTGAAAGTGAAGTCGCTCAGTCGTGTCAGACTCTGTGCAACCCCATGGACTGTAGCCTATCAGGCTCCTCTGTCCATGGGATTTTCCAGGCAAGAGTGCTGGAGTGGATTGCCATTTCCTTCTCCAGGGGATCTTCCCAACCTAGGAACAGAACCCAGGTCTCCCGCATTGCAGGCAGACGCTTTACTGTCTGAGCCACCTCCAAAGTAAAAACATTTCAAACGATGAATGAATAAAATATGGCATATCCATACAATGAAATATTATTCTATTATTCAGCAAAAAAAGGAATGTACTGCGGATACAAACAACATGAATGAACCCTGAAAACATGCTAAGTGAAAGAAAAGATCACATCTTGTATGATTCCCTTGATATGAAATGTCCAGAATAGACACATCCATCAGTTCAGCCACTCAGTCGTGTCTGACCCTTTGCAACCCCATGGACTGCAGCACGCAAGGCTTCCCTGTCCAGCACCAGCTCCTGGAGCTTACTCAAACTCATGTCCATCGAGTCGGTGATACCGAACAAATCCGTAGAGACAGAAAATAGTAGATTTCATGGAATGAGGGAGAGGATATAGGAATTGACTGCTACTGGGCACAGAGCTTCTTGTTAGAGTGATGGAAATGTTCTGAAATAAGACAGTGGTAGGGACTTCCCTGCTGATCCAGTGGCAAAGACTCTGCACTCCCCATTCAGAGGGCCCAAGGCTGATCCCTGATCAGGGAACTAGATCCCATGCATATGCCACAAATAAGAGTTCAGAGATCCCACACACCGCAACTTAAGACCCAGCACAGCCAAATAAACAGGTGAATAAATAATGACAGTGGCGATGGTTGTATAGAACACCATGAAACACCAAGGGCCACTGAATTGTTATGCTTTTTATTTCTGGACTTTAAGTCCATAAAGGTGGACTTTGTGTTACTGAATCATATCTAATAAAGTTGTTTTATATACATACATATATATATATATATGATTGCTTATGAACTAAATTGGCACTGGTGTTGATGGGTTATTTTCTCTTCTATAAACAATCAGTTTAAGATTTATTCGGAAAATACTGAACCAAAAAAATCATCACAAAGGTGAGGTAAACAGCATAAAGATATGACTGAAAGATTTTTACCCTTAAATAATGCCAAATGTTATATGCTTTCTAAATACGTAGGATAAGATCTACTTATAAACTATCAAGCTAATCTCTTCAGTTAAATGAACAGTCCCTGTTTTTACAAAGTCCAGAGCTATTCAGGCATGCGGGCTAAACAGCAACAAAGCGGGGGAAAGTACGCGGCAAAGACACGGGCTGCAACAAGTTAATCGGTCTGGACAGAATGGAGGTCCAGGCCTTTATTTCCTGTGAGCAGAAGGTTTGAAGCAAATTATGTTCAAAACTCAGAGTCTCTGCCTGTTATTTTAAACAACTGGTCCAGGATCATTATTAATAACTGAGGCTTACAAATATCACACATTCACTTAAATACACTGAGGTTAGCAACAGGCCAGACAACAGGAAATCTATGAATTTAGTCCTGGAAAGATGTTGCACTTAAGTTTAAAAAAAAAAAAGGGAAGAGCAACCAGAGCCTCAATTACAAAAAGCAAATTGCCGAGTTCTGAGCCCAACTGTCTATAGAAATATAGATCCTGTCTTCCCAAGTGATGTGTATAAAGAAGCACATTTACTTGAATAAGTTCTGTATCTTTGTTGGAACAACAATCACTAACTCATAGCCATGGTTTAGAAGTTAATACTAGAAACATTCTATCAATGATCAAACTGAGGCTGAAATGGAGACTAGAGAAACGAGATTTCCTGATGTGCGATGGAGAAGAGCATGTAGGATGCTTCACATTGTGAAGCAACAAGAATTTTCAGAGTTAGCTAGAGAGAAGATAATCCCCACCAAATTTTAAACCCATATCCAAAAAACAATGGCCAGAGATAAACCTGGTAGGAGAAAGAACTCTTTACTTAGTAAAGTGATTTAGAGACTTTAAAAAAATAATAATTGGGCCTTCCCTGGTGGCTCAGATGGTAAAGAATCCTCCTACAACTTGGGAGCAACCTAGGTTCAATCCCTTGGCTGGGAAGATCCCCTGGAGGAGGGCATGGCAACCCATTCCAGTATTCATGCCTGGAGAATCCCCATGGACAGAGGAGCCTGGCAGGTTACCCTCCGTGGGCCGCAAACAGTCAGACACAACCAGGAAATTAAGCACACACACACACACAAATAATGGGAGGAAGAGGCAACCAATTTCTAATCTCAATCAATTTTCCAACTGTTTATTTCCATTTGAGAATTCAATCTTTTAAAAAGTTACCAGTGAATTTGATTCCTGTTCAGGAGCAATGCTATTGCTATGTCCTAAAGAAATCTGGGGTCTGAGCTGGGGGATATTGATAAGAATGTCCCATCAATGTAACATGCAGTTTCTACTAATTTAAAAACTAAGATACTGTGGTCCTGGCTCATGTTTGGACTGGAGGTTAGACATACAAATAAATATACTACGGGAGACATGCACAATTAAATTTCAAACTGAAACATAACACATATGTGTAATCTGTTGTATGATGTACAATCTATTTCTGTAAATGGGGGTAGCAATTGCACTTTTGAAGACTCAGAGATTTTAATCTCACACTGAAAGGGGAAAGAATGATATATACAAAAATACAGAATAATTTAGTTTTTCTTATTTTGTATTTCCATATCTAGTCAAACTCAAAGACTTTTAACATTTTATGGGGGGTTAAATATGATATTATGATGTGCATTTGAAAATTTTTAATAAGGTATCATAAATTGCTTTTTACAGGCACAAACTAGGATTCTCATTTTTTTAATCCCATTTAAATCTACATTCTTTTTAGAGTGATAAAAATGTTCTAAAATAAGATCCTGGTGATGGCTGTACAATTTTTATTTGCACAAAATTTAGGCGAAATAAGATCTATAAACAGTAACTTGAAATTTTTATATCTAATTCTAAAATCTCGCTAATGTTTTAATGAATTCATCTCAGCATTTTTCGGTTCTTTGTATATATTACTACCATCCTATACATCTGTCTCTAAAGAGTTTTGAAAGAGAAATTATCTACTCTATAGTCATGTCAATATCACAATAAAAGCATGCAATATGACGGGAATGGTGTTACGTTCCTGGATTCGCTGGTTAACGAAACCCAGACTTAAAGGTTGCCAGAAATTCAGTAACAAAGCAGGGACTATCTCTGGTCTTAGGAGCAGGGGTGATATTTTTAAATAAAAGTGGGTGGAGAATAGTCATGCTGTCTTCAAACAAAATCTATATAAACCTGAAAAGTTCTTACATAGTAGCTACACTGTTCTGCAAAAGTAAGCAGACACTGAGAAATATATTTGTATTATCTGGAGTAACCAAAGGAACCAAAATAGCAGCTCTGGGGAGTGGAGAAAGGAAGGCAGAGATATTGTCAATTTTTCAGCCTAATCTCTTTGGTGCTCCTTCTCTAATTTATTTATTACCATGAAAGTGAAAGTGAAGTCACTCAGTCGTGTCTGACTCTTTGTGACCCCGTGGACTGTAGCCCACCAGGCTCCTCAGTCCATGGGATTCTCCAGGCAAGAATACTGGAGTGGGTTGCCATTTCCTTCTCCAGGGGATCTTCCCGACCCAGGGATCGAACCCGGGTCTCCCGCACTGGAGGTAGACGTTTTAACCTCTGAGCCACCAGGGAAGCCCACATTTATGACCATAGGCAGAGTATTACATGTTTTAAATAGAAATCTTAACAGAGAATAAAATAAAATGAAGTTGCTAGATCTCCTTCCAAATACATGTTTCTAATTGAAAACCAAATTAGAAACATTAGTATGATCCCACGACAATGGAATATGAGGAAGATAAAATGATGGTAATAAACGTGGCCGGGCCTAGAATGGAACCTGCAGGTCACGCTCCTAACTCCAGAATCAACAGCTACCGTATCAGTTAGTAGCAGGGGAAGGCGGGGAGGGGTATAGGACAGGCAGACAGCTTCCACTGTCTATAGCAAACAATCCTCCTATTTAAAAATTTGTCTGGCACTTCATAGTAAATCCACGCTATTTCAAATAAATAAGAGAAAGAGTGGACCACTCTTCCAAAACAGTTGCATTGCCAACTCTCGTTATGGCCTAGTGTAGAAAGACACAAATATTGTTGATTCTGGGTCAGCTGACTCAGAATCAATCTGAATGTAAGGTTGCTTTAGGGATTCTTTCATCCAGTTTTTACTTCTACATGATTTTAAAAAAAACCTATACTTAAGTCTCTCCTCCAATAGTATAAATAAATAATATAAATAATTCACAACATTTTCTTTTTAGTACTGCATATAATGACCTCTCACAATCAATGTGCTTTGATATTTGAGTTGAGACTTGCTGAAAAGGATGAAGAAACAGGAAATGTTTTGTTTTTAATTTTCTAAGAACCATGAACATACCACCCAGCACTATATATATATATATGTGTGTATATATGTGTATATATGTATGTATTATATATATATGCCTTTGTGCATATACCCATGGGCCCCTTCCCTCACTTCCTGTGAAACAGAATATCAACTTTCATTCCAACAAATTTTTGGAAAGTAATAAAAATCACAGGGAAGAATACTTAAAACTAATCTCATTTTTGCCAATTTAATGTTTGCTACTCCAGGTACCAAAATAAATGCATGGCCTTCAAGTTAAGGTATGACAAAGCAGAAATGTGATATGGATTTGAATCCATGACTCAGAGTATTTTAAATATACATATGGAAACCAGAGTCTTTTCATAACCAGACTACAAACGAGAAACTCGTGCCGAGACATGACAAACATGAATCTGAAAAAGCTTCACAGATTTAAATCTTCCATTTAAAACACAAGCTGTGTTATCAGTGCTTTGATATAATCCTGAAAATGCAGCAACACTGAGTTTAAAATCTCAGTAATATTTTCTGGTTGTGATGATGGTAATCACTTGTTCCATTAATGGTAAACACATACTGTATGACACATACAAGTTCAAGAAGGGAATTCATATATTGATGGAGATAACTTTTGAGATTTCTTGTTACATACTTAACATATTTGCAGTGGCTATCTCTGGACATGTAACTGGAAGAAAACTCTAAAGGTTTACCTTTTTACAGTAACCTCAGAGCCAGTTTGGTCACTATAGAAGTAATATATGTTCTTCCAGAAGTCAGAGCAAGTGATAAAACCACCCATAACCTCACCACCTGGCCATAACCCCATGACTGCTTTAAATCAGAGTGTATCTTTGTCAGAGCATGCAATAAAAGTGGCTAAGTGCCTGGTTCTGAACTCCCAGGTTTGAATCCTGCCTCTTCCCTTTATCAGCCCTGTGACCTTGAGCAAACTTAGGAGCTCAGTACCTGTGTGTCAAACAGGAATAATAATAGCGGCTACTTCACTGAATTTTTTAATATAATTATCCTACCTACAGAGTTTTGCTCCCTGCCATTTTCACTTACTAGAATCTGTGAACAGTTTCCATGCCATTAAATATTCTACTATGAAATGTTTAAGGGCTGCAGGGCATCCCATTACTGTTCTAGAATGGCTGTTCTAGAATGTATTCCGACCCTCATCGCCAGGCATGTAAACTGTCTTCAGCTTTTTGCTATCATAACGGGGCACGAGATGTCAGGGTTGGAAGGAGGATGTCCTAAATCACAGAGACACTGGCCATGGCTACACCGACAAGCTGTTTGCCTGTGAAATGGTTGTCATCTTCCTGGACGCCCAGGCCACTCGGCTCTGCCTTCTCTCAAGTTAGGTGCCAGCCTTCCAGCCATTCTAGGCATTCTCAGCAGCCTTCACATAAATTATCTGATGCTCAAATTAGCCCAAGTCAGCTTCTGTTACTTGTAACCAAAACACTCTACAGATACACACGATGTCATTCTCTTATAATTCCACTGCTGCTGCTGCTGCTAAATCGCTTCAGTCGTGTCCGACTCTGTGCGACCCCACAGACGGCAGCCCACCAGGCTACCTCGTCCCTGGGATTCTCCAGGCAAGAACAATGGAGTGTGTTGCCATTTCCTTCTCCAATGCATGAAAGTGAAAAGTGAAAGTGAAGTCGCTCGGTCGTCGTGTCCAACTCTTAGTGACCCCATGGACTGCAGCCCACCAGGCTCCTCCATCCATGGGATTTTCCAGGCAAGAGTACTGGAGTGGGGTGCCATCGCCTTCTCCGATAATCCCACTGCGCACACACAAATGACAAGCTACACAACCAGCTGACCTTCACAAAATCAGCTCCATCTCAGGAAGCAGTCAGCAGCTAGACAACCGCAATGCAAAGGACTCAGGTTCTCAAGACAGATATTTTTTCTTCCAGTGAATACAAAATCCAAAGGAGCCTTCATGCACTTACAGGCCAAGGATGTTACAATTTCACTAATGCAAAACTACACAGACTATCATCTACAGAAAGGCTAATCTAATCTCTTTCTCAGAGGAAAAAAATCAAACTGCACGTTATACCCAAATACTAATCACCGCTACTACTAACACACACTACAGTCACAGCCGCTCCTGCTGTGCACCATTCTGCTACAAGGCCAGGCCCTGCCAGAAACGCCTTACACGTGTGTTAGTCACTCAGTCGTGTCCGGCTCTGCGACCCCATGGCCTGTAGCCCGCCAGGCATCTCTGTCCATGGAATTTTCCAGGCAAGGATACTGGAGTCAGTTGCCATTTCCTTTTCCAAAAACTTGCAATAAACTTTTAAGTAGGTACTATTATCCCCACGTTATATGTGAGGAAACTGAGACCTCAGAGAGACTGAGTTACTTGCCAAAGGTCACACAGCAATTCAGGATTCAGATCCAGGCAACCCAGCTTCAAAATCCTGTGTGTCCTTAACTACCCTATATACCGCGTCTTGATTTTTGTTTTATAATGACAGACATTTGAGTTCTGCTCAAAACATAACACTGTTGGTACCTACAGGGCGGGACAGTACTGAACACATGCATGGATTCTGATAAAGACCTCATTTTCTGTTGCAGCTTCTCCCCCTAAGACTATGACCCCCACACACAGAACATCTCACCACACCCCTTCCCCCAACAAATGCCAAGTGCCTTTTCACTTCTAAGCCTTCACTCAAGCCATTTCCACAATGTAACTGTTTTGTTAGGTGACTTTATTGTTTCGGCTGCAGCACATGGGGTCTCAGTTCCCCGACCAGGGATCAAACTCATGCCCCTTGCACTGGAAGCTTGAAGTCTCACCCACTGACTGCCAGCGAAGTCCCAATCTCCATCATTTTAAACGCCCTTCCAAACCCTTACCCTTCTTCCTGTTTCCATCCAATACCAAGTCCTAGTGCCACATCCTCCACAGACCTTCCCCAAGCCCACCCAGATGGACTGAGTTTGCCGGCCCCTATATCCCTGTGATTCTGTTTACCTCCAGTGGAGCGCATACTACACTCTGCCATCCTGCTCTCCCAATCTAAGAGTCTAGAAAGCAGCAACTATATCTGATCAATTCCCTTCTCTTATTTGGTATCCTGCACTGCATAGAAAAAGGTCATTGCAAGAAAGAGTTGCTTGATTGATAACCACTGAGGTTAAGGAAATAAATCCAGGCTGTAAAGACTTCTCCATCAAGATGGGTCATCAAAGGAAGCAACTGGAAAATATCAAAGATTTAGAAGACCTTAGGCTATCATTAAACTACTCTAAGCCCCAGTAAATCTAAGTCTAAAAACCTATCATTAAGAGACACTATCATTTGTGAAATTTTAACATTTATCTCAAAAGAGCCTTTTATGGTCTGAATGTGCGCCCTGGGGGAAATGAAGGAGGAAATTTTGGGGAAAACTATTTCAAATATTTGGTAAATATTGGGAACACAAGGTCACATGAACCACAAGGGAAAAAGCCTAAACTCGGGCTGCTAGAGCCGCCAGCAGCGGGTCGCAGCCACAGGCGAGGCAGGCGGGGCAGCCTCCCCCAGGAGTCCACCGCCCTCGGAGAGCTCTTCTTCCTCCAGGTGGTTTTCCGTGAGTGATTTACGGGCTCAATCAAAGCTAAGAAGCTGTCTGCATTTTTCTGAGTTACCTGCTCATCACTGCGGAGACATGAAAATATTATTCCCTTTGCATTTTTCTCAGATCGGATACGTAATTATGGAAAATGGGAGGGCGAAACCCAAACGGAGTTACGGTTATTAACCAGGTGGTAACACTAAGATTCTGTGATCCGTTTACAGGAAAGGTGCGATCCTGGGCCACCAACGGGAACAGGAACGAACAAAAAACACTCACTGCCCTCTCCACCTGCAGATCCAACGCGGAGTGGGCTCTCCTGTCTAGAGCCCCTGCCCCAAGGGCAGCCACCACAGTGAGAAGCCCGAGCACCGCCAAGGGGAGAGCAGCCTCCGCTCCCAGCGCCGAGAGAAAGCAACCAAGAGCCAGCGCAGCCAAAACAACACAGAAACTCTAAAACAGAAAGCGCTCCCTCACCCTCAGTGGGTGAGCCACTAAAGCCCTTGTCATGAGCAGCCCTTGGTGGGAGCATCTCAAAGCGCGCACTCCTTCCTAAACATTACAAAGCCTCACTTCCAATCATTATGAAACCTCAGGACTTCCCTGGTGGTTGGAGGCTAGGACTCCCAGTGCAGGGCCTAGGTTCAATCCCCAGTCAGGGAGCTGGAGTCCACAGGCCTCCACTAAGAGTCTGCACATCGCAACTAAAGATCCTGCCTCTCACAACACAGCCACGACACAGCACAGCCATGCAAATAAATAACAATATTTTTTAAAAGGATACGAAACCTGTATTGTGATCGTTCTGATTGTGTTTGCTTGCTTTCCTCTCTGTCCAGACTCATAAGGAGCTCTTGGAAATCCCTGGAACTGAACACAACAGGAAAACAACTGTTCTCAGACACAGAGAGGTGGGTGACTGCCCTTAGCAGTCCCCGGTGGAAAGGATCTTCCTGTTAATCGCAAGACTGCTCTGTGCCAAGCAGCTTACAGTCGCAGCAAGGAAGCAATGTTAAATGGTCCCAGCCTCCCCTAACCTAGTCCTCAGTTCAGTTCAGTCGCTCAGTCGTGTCTGACTCTGCGACCCCATGAATCGCAGCACGCCAGGCCTCCCTGTCCATCACCAACTCCCGGAGTTCACTCAGACTCACGTCCATCGAGTCAGTGACGCCATCCAGCCATCTCCACCCTCTGTCGTCCCTTTCTCCTCCTGCCCCCAATTCCTCCCAGCATCAGAGTCTTTTCCAATGAGTCAACTCTTCGCATGACGTGGCCGAAGTCCTGGAGTTTCAGCTTTAGCATCATTCCTTCCAAAGAAATCCCAGGGCTGATCTTCAGAATGGACTGGTTGAATCTCCTTGCAGTCCAAGGGACTCTCAAGAGTCTTCTCCAACACCACAGTTCAAAAGCGTCAATTCTTCGGTGCTCAGCCTTCTTCACAGTCCAACTCTCACATCCGTACATGACCACAGGAAAAACCACAGCCTTGACTAGACGGACCTTAGTCAGCAAAGTAATGGCTCTGCTTTTGAATCTGCTGTCTAGGTTGGTCATACCTTTTCTTCTAAGGAGTAAGCGTCTTTTAATTTCATGGCTGCAGCCACCATCTGCAGTGATTGTGGAGCCCAAAAAAATAAAGTCTGACACTGTTTCCACTGTTTCCCCATCTATTTCCCACTAAGTGATGGGACCAGATGCCATGATCTTCGTTTTCTGAATGTTGAGGTTTAAGCCAACTTTTTGACTCTGCACTTTCACTTTCATCAAGAGGCTTTTGAGTTCTTCTTCACTTTCTGCCATAAGGGTGGTGTCATCTGCATATATGAGGTTATTGATATTTCTCCCGGCAATCTGGATTCCAGCTTGTGTTTCTTCCAGTCCAGCGTTTCTCATGATGTA
>SJYF01000191.1:1418955-1431525 GCA_006410515.1 Procapra przewalskii | reverse complement strand
AGTTAAATAAGCAGGGTGACAATATACAGCCTTGACGTACTCCTTTTCCTATTTGAAACCAGTCTGTTGTTCCCAGTCCTAAGTGGCACCAAATGGCCTTCCCAGAGAAAAGGGTATCCTCAATGGAATCTCACTTCTTCTCTTGACAGTTAGATATCATACCAGGGGAGAGAAACATCCTATAGTTCACCTCAACAGCAAACTCATCTGCATTCATCCACATGTGACCCAGAAAACAGATGACAAATATCCATCCCAACCCTGTGAAAAGGAGCAAAAGCGAGGTTGCTAATCTTATTTACCTATATGAGAACACTTTCCAAAGTCATTTTTCTTGTGGCAGGGGAGGATAAATTAGAAGCTTGGGATTAATGTATACACACTACTATATGTAAAAGAGTAAATAACAAGAAAACAAGGACCTATTGAATAGCACAGGGAACTTTATTATACCCTGTAATAAGCTAGAATGGAAAGCAATCCGAAAAAGTGTGTGTGTGTGAGTGAGAGAGAGAGAGAATGGAGCTTCCCTGATGGCTCAGCAAGTAAAGAACCCACCTGCCAATATAGGAGACACAGGAGACGCAGGTTGCATCTCTGGCCCGGGAAGACCCCCTGGAGAAAGAAACAGCAACCCACTCCACTATTCCTGCCTGGAGAATCCCATGGACAGAGGAGACTGGCGGGCTGCAGTCTCTGGGGTCGCAAAAAGTTGGACATGACTGGGCGACTAAGCACATATGTGAATGAATCACTTTGCTGAACACTTGAAACTAAAACATTGTAAATTATAATAACTACGCTTCATTTTTTTTTTAAGTCATTCCTCTCTCTAAAAAACAATCATTGAGGACAGATATCTCCAAACTCACTGCAAGGTTTAAGAGAAACGCTTGAAACCGTGTGAAAGGCATCAGGGGAACAGACCCAGGCGAACCATAACGGGACTCACCCTGCTCACAACCTGAACAGCTGGCCATTGTTGCTGCATAGAGTCTCCACAGCTGGCCCATCCCAGGCATTCCCTGCCACTCCCCTGCACTCGACATTCCATTTTTAAAAGATTAATAGGACTGCTTATCTTGAAAAGAATCACTCCTTTAATAAAGAGCTGACATGGGATAATCTCATTAGAGATGTGCGTGTATTTGGGTGTGTGGATGTGTGCTTGAGTGCAGTCGCTCAGTCGTGTCCGACTCTTTGCAACCCCACAGTCTGGAGGCCACCAGGCTCCTCAGTCCATGGGGATTCTCCAGGCAACAATACTGGAGTGGGTTGCCATGCCCTCCTCCAGGGGTTCTTCCCAACCCAGGGGTCTCCCACATTCCAGGTGGATTCTTTACCGTCTGAGCCACCAGGGAAGCCCAAGAATACTGGAGTGGGTAGTCTATCCCTTCTCCAGGGGATCTTTCTGACCCAGGAATCAAATTAGGGTCTCCTGCATTGCAGGTGGATTCTTGATCTCCTGCCAAATCACGTATGTTGGAGACCTTGTACATGTTATATCTATGGATCTACAGAGTCTTCAGTCTCAGGCCTTATGTTAACCCCGACCCCAGACTTTAGCCTCTCTCTGTCAATGTTCTTCACATGGTGACCTATGACACAGCTGGACATCTGAGCAGCCAAGTTTCAGAATTTCTAAGGATAGAATAACACCAGAGAAACTGGCTTGAATAATAGTCAGTTAAGTATTATATCAAGTGACCAAATCAACCAAATGGGAGCCCATTTTAGAAAAAGAAAAGGTCGTCTTATTAACCATGCCAGGACAAAAGGGTCAAACAAAGGTTAAACAGAACTGTTCCAGGCAAAAACTGAGAGTATGATTACTCTAGAATATTCCCACCAGACAAAACTTGTTCCCAGTTCTAAGGCGTTATTTATACAGTTCTATAGATGCCGAAACACTGGGTAGGCCACCTCCTCTCAGGCACGCTGCGGCCACACCTTCTTTTATCGTGCTTTGCTTTATGGAACTTCAGATTCTGTAGGTTTTTACAAAGTGAAGGCTTATGGTAGCCCTGTGTCAAGCAAGTCTGCAGGCACCATGTGTCCAACAGCCTTTGCACAGTTTGTGTGTCTGTCACATTTTGGTAATTCTCACAATATTTCAAACTTTTTCATTATTAGTACATATGTTATGGTGATCTGTAATCAGTGATCTTTGACGTTACTATGATTCACTGAAGGCTCAGATGCTGGTTAACATTTTTTAGCAATAGAGTCGGACATGACTTAGTGACTAAACAACAGCATCACGACATTATTTAGACAGAATGCTACGGTAGAGCACAAACATAATTTTTATATGCACTGGGAAATCAGAAAGTCCACGTGACTCACTTTATTCAATATTCACTTTAATGCAGTGATCTAGAACCAAACCCACAATGTCTCTGAGGTATAATGGCAGAATAATAGGAAGTGGGTGGCGGCGGGGGGAGGAGGGGGTAAAACACGGCTGAGACTTGAGACGCATTGTTTGTCCAGTAATCTAACGCAGGAACTGACAGCATCTCGCGCATCCCTAACGTGGAAAAGGACACAGTGACCGCAGACGCACGGCACTTCCCAGAGCCCCTTTTTCAAAAGACACAACTGCAAGCCTAACACAATATTCACACCCTGGATCACAGGACAAGGTGTGTAAGAACCATGCATAGGATTCTGAATCACAAGATTAACAGATCTGTGCTGTGAACTATAAATTTACAAGAGATTGATCTCTCCCGATACGATATTAAGAAATTGACTGAATTTTAAGACGTTGGAAATTAGATGTTAAGAGAATACGATGGTTTCTTCTGTGCCATTGTTTACGCATCTTCTATCCTCTCTAGGCTCACTCTGGGCAGCTGGGGCTGCAGCTCTACAATCTACATTTCTAGGACCCAGTGCTGGCTGGCTCCCTGTTCATTTCTGCCAAAGGGAAATCCTAGAGAGAGGCTAAGAGAGGAGAGAAAGAACAAAGGGCTTCTTCCTTGTTTTTCTATTTCTGTTAGCATCACTCCAGCCGCAACTGGATCTCCAGATGTTGAGATATGCACCATGATACATACTCAAGCATATCCGGGGCAGAGTCATGGGTAAACCCTGAACTAGAGACAACTGCTTGTCCATCAGAGGAGCCCAACTGATTTAACACAAGCAAGGCAGCGGAGGAATAGAGCAACCCCAAAAGTATGTAAGACATACAGATAGCAAATATCAAAATGGTAGAGAGCTTTATCAGCAAGTACATAAATGCATAAGTGTTTAACTCTCCAATTAAAAAGCAAAGATGGACAGAGTAGACACCAAAACATGATCCAACTATACGCTGTCCACAGAACACTTTTTTTTCTGGCCACATCACATGTTCCCCGACCCTAGATTGAGCCCGGGCCACGGCAGTGAAAGCACTGAGTTCTAATCACTGAACTGCCAGGGAATTCCCACAAGAGAGACACACACACACAAATAAGCAGAAAGTGAAAGAACAGAAAAAGTCATTCCATGCTCACAGTAACCAAAGACAGCTGGAGTATCAGCTATGGCAATACCAGACAATATAGACTTTAAGACAAAAAGTTGGGAGACTGGACAAAGAGAGATCTTATATAATGATGAGTCAATTCATCAAGAAGATGTAAAAATCATATATGCACCTAACAACGGGGCCACAGATATATGACGGGAGAACTGACAGAGTGGAGGAGAGAAACAGTTCTCCAGTGGCAGCTGGAGGCCTCAATACCCCACTTCCAATGATGGAAAGAACAGTAACACAGATCAACAAGGAAATGAAAGACCCAGCGCCATAAACCAGCTAGACCTAACAGACATGTATCAGAGATTCCACCCACGAATGGCAGGAAACACATTCTTCTCAAGTGCATGTGGAACATTCTCCAAGACAGTCCATATATTAGGACAAAAAACAAGTCTCAATAAGTTTTAAAAGACTGAAATAATTCAAAGTATCTTCTACAATCACAGTGGAATGAAACTGGAAGTCAGTAACAGAAGGAAATCTGGAATTCACAAATATGTTGAAACTACACAACACACTTAAAAAAATAGTACATCAAAAAAAATCACAAGATAAATTAGAAAACACTTTGAAATGAATGCAAATGAAAATCCAACATATTAAAATGCATGAGATGCAGCGAAAGCATCGCAAAGTGGAAAATGTAGTTCTGAATGCCTACGCTGGAAAAGGAGGATCTCAAATTAATAACCTAATCTTGCATCTAAAGGAACCAGGAGGAGAAGAAATTAAACCCAAAGCAGGCAGAAGATCAGAGCAGAGACAAGCAAGCTAGAGAATAAAACAGTAGAGAGAATCAACAAAACCAAAAGTTTGTCCTTTGAAAAGATCAACAAAAATCAACAAATCTCTATCTAGGCTGGCCATGGAAAAGAGAGATGACTCAGATCGCTAGTACAAGCAGTGAACCTGGGGTTCACTAAGAAATAAGATTGTAAGAGAATATGCCCTGTTGCTCACCAGGCTACTATCTCCATGAGATTTCCCAGGCAAGAATACTGGAGTGGGTTGCCGTTTCCTTCTCCAGGGGATCTTCCCAGACTAGGGATCGAACTCATGTTTCCTGCAGTGCAGATGGATCCTTCACCACTGAGCCACTGGGGAAGACCCCAAAGACTGAATGATTTCCCCTAATAGCAGGAATAAGACTAGAATGGCTGCTTTTGCCAGATAAGGGCATCTAGATGGGAAAGGAAGAAGTGAAACTCTCTATTCACAAATGGCATAAACCTCACATAACAGAAAACTCTAAAGAATCCATATAAAAACTGTTAGAGCTAATAAATGAGCTCTGCAAAACTGCAGAATACATGGTCAGCAGTCTAATATCAGTTGTATTTCTATACACTAGCAATGAATATCAAAAATAAAATTAAGAAGACAATTACATTTACATTAACATTAGAGAGAATAAAATAGTTTGCTATAAATTTAGCCAAAGAAGTACAAGACTTATACACTGAAAACTATAATACAGTTGTAAGAAATTTTGAGAGACCTAAATAGAAAAATAAAATCCCATGTTTATGGATTATAATATTTAATAATGTTAAGATGACAACAACCCCCATATAGATCTACAAGTTTAAAGCCATTCCTATCAAAACCTCAAATGCTTTTTTTAAAAATGGAAATGGACAAGCTCATTCTAAAATTCATATGAAACTGCAAGGGACCCTGAAGAGTCAAAACAATTTCGAAAAAGAACAAAGGCAAAAGATTTACACTTTCTATTTCAACTCACTACAAAGTGATAATTATCAAAATAGTGTGGTACTGACATAAGGAGAGATGAAGACAATATACAATTGAGTCAGGAAATAAAGTAACACATTTATGGTAAAATGATTTCAACAGGTGCCAAGTCCAATCAATGGGGGGTAAAGTCTTTTTCAATAAATATAGTTAAACCTTGAATAACGCGGGAGTTAGGGACCTGACCACCCAGGCAGCTGACAATATGCTTCTGCATCTGTGGAGTCAACCAACAAAGGATCAAGTAATACTCGAGTATTTACTACCGAAAAAAAACTATGTTTAAGTGACCCTGTGCAGTTCAAACCCATGTTGTTCAGGGGTCCACTGCAGTCTTCTCAACAAATGATGCCGGGACAACTGGATATCCACTCACAAAAAGGCTATGTTTGGACCCCTACTTTGCAGCATATACAAAATTAATTCAAAATGGATTAAAGACCTATAGGTAAGAGCTAAAACTATAAAACTCTTAGGAGGAAACACAGGGGTAGATTCATTATTTTTGGATTAGGAAATGGCTTCATACGACACCAAAAGCACAAAGTTTTAAATGCAAAGTAACAAATGTTCACTAGGATATGAAGAAACTAGAGCCCTCAGACACTGCTAGTGGGATGGTAAGATGGTGCAATCACTGTGGAAAACAGTTTACGAGTTCCTTATAATTTAAACAGAATTCCATGTGACACCACCATTTCTAACCCTAGGTACAACCCAAGAGAACGAAACATGCGGTTCCTCAAAAACATGGACACACATGTTCACAGCAGTGTTGTTCACACTAGCCATAAAATGGAAATCACCCCCATGCTTATCAACTAACGAACGGACCGACAAAATGTCTATATCCATACAATGAAATATCATTCTGCCATAAAAAAGAAGTATTGACACACACCGCAACACGAATAAGCCCTGAAAGCATTCTGCCAAGTGAAAGAAGCCAGACACAGAAGGCCACGCGTCGGATGAGTCTGTGAAATGCCCAGGACAGGCAAAGTTCTAGACAAAAGCAGATGTCGGGGCTAGGGTGGGGACAGTGGAGAACGACTGTTTAGCAGGTGCTCAGTTTCTTATCAGAGAAGGCAATGGCACCCCACTCCAGTACTCTTGCCTGGAATATCCCATGGGCGGAGGAGCCTGGTAGGCTGCAGTCCATGGGGTTGCCAAGAGTCTCGGACACGACTTAGCAGCAGCGGCAGCAGCAGCAATTTCTTATGGGGCAAGGAAAATGTTCCATAGTTTGATAGTGGTGACGGCTGCACAACATCAGGGATGCACGAAAAGTCACTGGCTCGCATGGTGAATTTTGCTTCAATTTACAAGAAAAAAAAAAGGAGGCAGCCCTCTCTATACTAATATTGGAAGCACTCCAAGATGCATTATTTAGTGAAAAAAGCAATGCATGGGACTGTGAATGATACGATCTCCCTTAAAGGGGAGGCAATAGGTCAAGGAAGGCTATACATACAAGCATTTTTAGCTACCATTTTAACAAACTCATAAGAAACTGTTTCTGGTAAACTGTCTCTGGGGAAGAGAATCTGATGGCCAGGTAGGTATAAAGAGACTTCCTTTTCAAAATAAGCCCTCTTGAACAACCTAAATGTATGTATACATTACTTCCCCTGACCGTGTCAAAAATATATATATATAACCTTTTCAAGAGAATAAATAAAGATAAGCTTATATAATGAAAACATGTTTACGGGAAGGTATGTTAAGTATGCAGATCCATACTGGGTATGGAAAAGCACTGGGAATGAGATTCTACAACAGTGTCAGATATTGGAATACTTTTTAAGAGTGTAATTACACATTTCCCAACTAGAAGACTGTATAAACAACGTAATGCTTACGTAAGAAATTGAAAGGCTATTTGAGTCAGTGACAACAAGCAAGCCATCCTTAGGGCCCCTGACCCCTTGGGCAGGAAACCTGGGCTCATTTTTCCTCCCAGTTAAGATCTCAGCCTGGGGCCTTCAGACACTAACAGGTAAGGGCGGGCCCCACACTGAGAAGGAGCTTGACTTAAAACATCTGTAGCCCCATAAATCAGAGACTGTACAAACACCCATGACCACCATTATAGGCCAAAGGCCTATTTTCAACATTTTCTCGTGACTCTGAAGATCTTCCAACTGTATCACTAACCGCCCAGAATAACTATACTGCTTTAATTCACGGCTAGTGAGTCTCCAGGCACACTGACAGGTGTCAGGAAAATAAAGTCCTTTCGGCGTCCGCTGCTAACCTTTTTTGTTGTTCGGTCGCTGGGTCGGCTCTGACTCTTTGCAACCCCACGGACTGCAGCATCCCAGACTCCCCTGTCCTCCACTGTTTCCCGGTTGCTGTTGTTTAATCACTAAGTCATGTCCAACTCTCTGTGATCCCATGGACTATGGCCCGCCAGGCTTCTCTGTCCATGGGATTTCCCAGGCAAGAATACTGGAGTGGGGTTGCCAATTCCTCCTCCAGGGGATCTTCCCAACCCAGGGATCGAACCCAAGTCTCCTGTGTTGCAGGCAGATTCTTTACCGCGGAGTCACCAGAGTTTGCTCAAATTCATGTCCATTGAGTTAGTGATGCTATCTAACCATCTCGTCCTCTGCCACCCCCTGCTTCTTTTGCCTTCAGTCTTTCCCAGCATCAGGGTCTTTTCCAATAAGTCAGGTCTTCGCATCAGGTGGCCAAAGTATTGAATCTTCAGCATCTGTCCTCCAATGAATATTCAGGGTTGATTTCCTTTAGGATTGACGGGTTGGCTCTCCTTGCTATCCAAGGGGCTCTCAAGAGTCTTCTCCAATACCACAGTTCAAAAGTATCAATTCTTCAGCTTCTTTATGGTCCAACTCTTACATCTATACATGACTGCTGGAAAAACCCATAGATTCGACTAGACAGACCTTTGTCAGCATAGTGATGTCTTTGCTTTTTAATATGCTGCCTCAGTTTGTCACAGCTTTCTTTCGAAGGAGCAAGTGTCTTTTAAATTCATGGCTACTTACGACCTGCAATATGACCCAGTCAAAGTGTTTGTCTCACCCACACTCTCTCAGGCTTGTGACTGTTTCCCATTTCTGTCACATTTACCACCAAATCTCTCCTCATCTTCAAGTTCATTACAAAGGCTGCTAGTGGGTTCTGGCTAAAACAGGAGAACCTCCCGGAGCCGCTGGGAATAAGAGTCTGTCCTTCCTGCCTGGCTTCATTTGGAGCAGAAAAAAATAACAAACCTGGAAGGCCCATGCAGCAGGAGCTTTTGTAGTCTGTGACTTCATTTAAGGAAGTATTCTATGAAACCTCTGAAAAGCGACTAAATTTAGATTGAAGTCTTTCACCATGGATGCCAGCCTCCTCAGCGAGAGAACCCACATGCCCACCAGCACAGCGGGGGTGGGGGCGAAATCAACAACTTTAAAAAGTACATATAAATGTGTCATCATTGAGGGAAGTGAAGCTGGCACGATTCAGCCCAAAGAAATTTTCTTCTGGTCCCACCAACATCTTAATTCTCGATAGAGGAGTGACTACAAAAACTTTTAGGGAAAGAAACAGTGAACTAAGGGAGACGGGTTTTCAAGCAAGGAATTACTCTGCATACCAGGATGTCTGTCATGACATCCTCTGGCATCAAGGTACTGAAATCAGCATACTGTCTGAAAATGAGTTCTCTACACTGAGTCAGACAGGAAGGAAAAACCATCTACTTTCTTACGGGTACTATTTCCCCAACACCTTACTCTTCCCAAATGTGTTGATTTAGACCGTGAAGTCTAAAATGAGACACACGCAAAAAGAAAACAACCCCCCCACACACACACACACACAAAAAAACACCTGGTATGACTTGAGATGAACAACAATTAACAGGGAGATAGGGGCTTCCTAGGTGGCTCAGCAGTAAAGAATCTGTCTGCAATGCAGGAGATGTAGGTTTGATCCCTGGGTTGGGCAGATCCCCTGGAGAAGGAAATGGCTACCCAACTCCGGTATTCTCGCCTGGGAAATCCCATGGACAGAGGAGCCTGGCAGGCTACAATCCACGGGGTCTCAAAGAGTCGGATGTGACTTAGTAACTAAATACTGACAACAACAGAGAGATAATGCTCTTTTTCTATGCATTTTTTTTAACCTTTAAGAGTGAGCCATTTAAAAGCTAATCTTCTCCAATGTTCCATTCCCAAAATAAAGTTAAAATATTATCTATAATTTTAAAATTAACATTTAACAGCCTCATCCAACTTCATGTTCCAAAACTGGTTCTATTCTACAAGCCTTCTCTAGACAGATTCCAGCAGATGACTGTGTAAGAGACAAATAGTGAGTTTCCTCATTCCTGAAGACTTGTCTCCTCTTCTCCCTGCCCCCCAGCAGCTGGGAAACAGTCCCAGATTCTTCCAGAGCTTAGTTTGGAAGTAAAGCTCAGCCTCGATAAACACTCAACCCAGGAAATGCTTTGGATCATAGACCACTTAAAATACTCAGTCTGTCCTTTCCCAGGAGGTCTCTCTACAAACTCCGTTTGATAGATGGTTTGGCAGTTTTGTATTTTCACTAAAACCTCCTGGAACATTGCTGAGAGATAAAATCACAGCAGGCTGGAAACTATACAAATGGTGGAGGGGAGCACCACAGCCAAGGAAAGCTCCTGACATCTCAAGGGAAAAGCATTGTTCAAAAGAGCTTCCACAAGAGGAAAAAAAAAAAAAAAAGGGAATTCCCTAGTGGTCCAGGGACTATGACTCTGGGTGCCCAGTGCAGGGGGCCCAGGTTCGATCCCTGGTCACGGAACTAGTCCCGAATGCTGTGCTCAAGATGCCGCATGCCACAAGTCAGGGGTAAAGAATCCGCCTGCCAAAGCAGGAGACACAAGAGATGCGGGTTTGACCCCTGGGTTGCGAAGAACCCCTGGAGCAGGAAATGGCAATCTGCTCCAGTATTCTTGCCTGGAAAATTACATGGACAGAGGAGCCTGGACCCTATAGTCCAATAAGGTCGCCAACAGTTGGACATGACTGAGTGATTAAGCAGCTGCCTGCCACAACTAATGACCCCACACGCCGGCCCAGCCAAAATCGGTCAGTCAATTGCGATCCCAACAGACCTCCTCCCTGGGAGAAGGGAGAGCAGAAGGGGGAGGGAAGAGGAAGGGGGGCGAGGTGAACCAAGTCTCCACTCTCGGTGCCACTGGGCAGGTTTCTTTTCTCATGTCACCTCAGCAGCTGCTTGATATTGTTAGGCCACAGTGAAGACAACTAGAAAGACCTGTTGTCAGTGTCTTTGAAAAGTCCTGGTCCTCGCACTGCTGAAAGGCTGACAGTCACACTGAGGTTCCACAGCCCCCTTTTTCACAGTCACCATTTCACATCCTTTCTCTTGAGTCTTTGGGACCACGTTTCACGCTGTGTTTGGGCGCTGTTCAAACCATCTCCCAAACCACACAATTATCTGGACTAGCAAATTCTCTCCTAAACTTGGTTCCTGAGTTCACAGACAGATTACATAGAGCCCCAGAACACTCCAGCTCAGAGCAACAGTCGGCTTCATTACACTGAACAGAATGTCAAGTTCTTTCCCAGAGTGGTGGTTGGGAGACCTGGTATGGTGGGCTGTCGCTCAGTCATGTCTGACTCTTTGCAACCCCGTGGACTGTAACCGGCCGGCTCTTCTGTCCATGGGATTGCCCAGGCAAAAAGACTGGAGTGGAGAATACTAGAGAATACATTTCCTCCCCCAGGGGATATTCCCAACCCAGGGATCAAACCTGCATCTCCCGCAGTGCAGGCGGATTCTTTACCGCTGAGTCACTCACTGGGTGAGCCCGTGGGGAGACCAACGGGCCAAACCAAACGGAAAGGCAGCACAGGGTTAACTTACACCAAGAATGTGAGAGCCTCTGAAAGTCACCAAGGTTTTATTTTTTCTGTGGAAGCGTAACAACAGAGTAACATTTCAGTAATACATATGTGATAACAAGGTACAGTCGAATCTGATTTTTAGTAAATAATCAATAGGGGTATAGGCCAAGCAGGAAATAGCTAATACAAAAAAAGAAAAACAAACACCTGAGGTTGATTAAGAGATGGTGGAAATTTGGGGAGGACAAATATTCTCTTTCCTATTTGTATTGTTACCCATCTGTGTCAGGCTCACTTCCCTCTCCATATAACAACCCTTAAAATGCTCACTGTCTGGGAAGGTCTGTTGAACCTGGGAGTTCCTCACAGAATGATGTTTAATGAAGGTTTTAATTCAGAGACAAAAAGGAAAAGAACCAGTTCAGAAACAACTCTGACATCAACTTATAAAGTAAGATGCAACGTTAACAAAGGAATTCAACTTTAGTCCATTTACAAGATCTTCAGTGAAGTCTTGGGCAAGGTAGCCCCTACTGTATGCTGCTTGGCGTCTGGTTACTTCATTTATTCCTGGCAACAGCCTTAGGAGGAGGGTACTATTTCTGGCAACAGCCTTAGGAGGTGGTTGCTGCTTAAAGATGAAATATCCGATTTGCTCAAGGTCACTGGTATGTAGCCAAACTGGGTTGCCGACTCCACTGTGCTCCACGGTCTCCAGGATGGGGACAAGACTAGAACTTCCCTGGTAAGTTTATTGAGAGGAGGAAACAGACCTCAGGGAAACTGCTTAGCCTAGCGTCTGGCAAGTAGTAAAAAGTCAATAACTGCCAGATACCTCATTATGATTACCTAGCTCACCCTGCTCCTGAGCAGCACAGCTGGAACGAGCCCAGGTCATCTGTGCTCCAAAACCCATACTCTGCGCACAGGGCTGGCCCTGGATCCACTGCTCAAAGTTGCGTAGAAAGGGCTACACGACAGAAGGGGCGCCAAAGAAGGACTTCCCAGCACCGAAGCTCGGAAGCCGGCACTCTAGAGTATTTGGGGAGAGATCCCAGACTTTGGGAATGAAGGCTGCCAGCCCCAGCCTGTGTGATGTGGGGCAGGGTGAAGGGAAGGGAAACCGGGCAGGGCCTTCCACCACACCACACCATGCAATTCCCCTCCACGCACTCAGGGGTGACCTCTTTTGCACGAAAAAGGATTTTAAACAGCACCTGATTGTAAATGAAAGGAGACCTGGTGTCCAAAAAACAAACACCTTTAAAAAAAAAAAACAACCCAGTACCCAAACACCAGCCTACCATCAAGACTGGAGGAGCCCCCAAGGTTCCAATTACAACTTGTAAGACAATTTGAAATAAGCACGTGGCTGGTTTATCCACACAGGCTGGGGCTTGGGCTGGGGCAGAAGGG
>SJYF01000191.1:1404522-1417876 GCA_006410515.1 Procapra przewalskii | reverse complement strand
AGCAGAATTTTTAATGACACATTAAAACGAACAGCGTTAAAGACCAACAAAAAATTATAAAATACGTAAAACATTTTAAAAAATAGCTAACGTCTCTGGAGGCAAGCTGGTTGGCAAAGGACAGGGAGGAGGACAATGCATTTTTAATGGGTACTCTTTTAGATCACACACACGTGTAATCTATTTTAAAACTAAAATAATTTTTAGGCTGTGATTTATACACTTCAAATTAATAGGTTGTTTGGAGGGTTTTTTTCTGAATCAAGTCCAATCTATTCTAATATAAGAAACACCAAGTTCTTGACTCATACAGCCTGAAATTAAACACCTGGAGTAACACTGACATAGTCACATCCCTTTGTAAAGCCTCGATGAGAGATTTTGGACTGACTTCTCTCTGTTCCAAATATAAACATCACTACGATTGTAGGTGATGAGAAAAGTACTGAAGCCGATCAAATGTCTGCTCTTTGAAATAATTTTTCCTGTTACTTCAACTCCAGTACCATTTATTCTCTAAAGAAAATGTCTTTTTCTAAAATAAAAGTGTATTTCTGGCACTGTTAAGCTTAATTTTATGCAAAATCTCAAAAAAAAACCCCAAAAACCCAGCAATGTCTCCTGGGTTCTCCCCCGAAATGTTTCAGAATGCATTAAAGTATGGCCTGCACTGAGATATAGCCTTTGCCAAAACCATGATCAACATCCCTAAACAACCTTAAATACTTATGGCCAGATGTGCCGGGGGCCTGCCTCCAGGCTTGTGACAAGGTAACCCAACAACACGTCTGCTCTGCTCACGCAGCTGTCAACAGAAGTAGAATCCTGCTGACATTCAGCTGATGAAGAAAGCCATAAATAATGCAATAAGTAAACAGGTCAAGTCTCCGAAAACTCTTCCATCATTCAATTTTAATATCAAAAACAGGCCTAAAAAAAAAAAGCTTATACTATCCCATTCTCAGCACTCAAAATACCAGAAAATTTCCAAGAGAAATAGCACTCGATCGAGTTATGTGATATCCTTATGGGTTTTCCTTCTAAATTTATGCTAAGCACATTACATAGCCACTTTTTACTATACCAAGCTCGTACTTAAATAGCCTGTGACTATCTCTCAAGTTCTACAATATGCTGTCCGCATTTATATTTTAGCGGAAAATCAACTGCCATGCATTTCTTTCAAATGGCAATACTACACTTTCCAAACAGAACTCGTTTGGGTATATCAAAGGCACTTTCCTAAGCGGGCTTTCTGCCAACAACTTGAGCTTTTCTTAAAGGTTACATGCGCTGTCATTTAACCTGCTGGAGCCTCCAAATAGGTTTATTCAACTAATATTAATGAATTCCTTAAATGTATCTCAAGTTCCTTTCTAGATCAGTGAAGAAACACAAAGAACCCAAGTTTGCCAAGCCTTTCACGGGTCTTACAGGATCCACTGCTCACCGCACACAATGAATCAGTAATCATGAAATTGCCAGTATTGTGACACACGAGGCCAAATACAATATAAGTTCAGGACAAAAACACAAAGGAAAGGAAACTGCAGATCCCACTGTGTTATGTTTAAACTGAAGACAGATGGCATTAAGTTGTGGGTATGCAAACAATTTCTAGGACTTTAGCGTCAGAGACAGCCATAATACCATGTATCATTGATGCTAAGACACAGTTCTTCATATTTTAACATCTCTGAAATTGTCAAATGAATCACATTGTAGTGTAATTACTGATGTTTCTTTTTTATTGGTCCATAAAACAATGGTGTGACTTTCAACTCAGAGTCACCAAAAGATGACAATGTTAATATCAGCTAACAAGTATTGAGCATTTACTGTATACCAGACATTGCATGTGGATTATTTTATTTGATACCCAAGATACGCTGAGGTGGCTCCAATTATTTACCCCATTTTTATAGCTGGGAAAACTAAGAGATGAGGTCACTTGTCTAAAGGCACAGGTTGGCTCCAGCTCAGCTCTTTATCCTACCCTTCACCCCCACCACCGACTCCATGGACAAAGAGCCTGCTGGAGGTCTGAGAGCCAACTGTTCCTTGGGGCATGAGTTTCAGGGCTCAGTCAAGCATCTTCTAAGCACTTTTTTTTTTTTTTAAGGAATACAGAAGTAAAAACATAGAGTTCCAAATATCAAGAACAGATATTAATTCATAGCCTTTACTTAAAGGAAGGGTTGGTAAGAGTTTGCTAAGAGTTTGCATACCAAAACCAAAATCCTGCATGCTACAACCAAGATCTGGTACAGCCAAATAAATATTTTAAAAAAAATTTTTTTAATTCTATTATTGCTAGAGAAATGATATAAGAATGTATTCCTTTACTCTGTAGCTAAATTTTGTTTAAATCAGTGTTGAAATAGCCCCAAATAAAACAACTTATACATCAACAATGAAATTTACTAGGGTGGTGGTTGTTCAGTTGCTACGTCCCGTCCAACTCTTTGCGACCCCATGGACTGCAGCACGCTAGACCCCTCTGTCCTCTACTCTCTCTCGGAGTGTGCTCACATTCATGCCTATTGAGTTGGTTGTTGGGGTAAGTTCACATAAAAAACTACCATTCCTAACACTTGGCAAAAATGTTTGGGACTTTTACAAAAACACATTTTCTAATTCACACTAGTACAGAGACTTTTTTTTTTCTTCAGAAGTTCTTTAAATAGTATCATCTACTTATTTGTTGGCTGCCTTCCTCGTATTTACTTTCCAGTTCCCTCAAACACCCCTGTTGTATATGTTGGGAGACTAATACCAGTACTAGATTCCGAGATGGACCCTAATCCCCATCATCCTAGCCAGGGGCTGGTTCAGAGATGGGCATGTGGACCCAAAGGGCCAGTCAGGCAAGAAGATTCAGCTCCAGGACTTCTACTCCAGGAAGAAGCTGTTGGGGAAGTGCTCTCTTAACATCTCTGCTGATTAAAGCTAGACGCAAAGAGCCACGGGAGCTGCTGGTGGCCACCTCCTGCCTTTCGAACACAAGTGGAGGCAGCCAAGAATGGTCTGAGGTCACAGCAC
This sequence comes from Procapra przewalskii, assembly GCA_006410515.1. NCBI lineage: Eukaryota > Metazoa > Chordata > Mammalia > Artiodactyla > Bovidae > Procapra > Procapra przewalskii. Next base: position 1,414,834 of record SJYF01000191.1, on the reverse strand, counting down.
TGAGAAATGGGAAAACCAGGTCCTTGCCATGCTGCTGGAATGACTTTTGGACTTTTCAGTAAATTTACGGAACAAAATTCTTTCTATTGAGCCAATTTAAGCTAGGTTTTCTGCTACTTCCATCTGAAAGCATTCTGTTTTTTTTAAATTAATTAAAAAAAATTGGAATCAGGAAGTGTGGTATTATAAATACAAGACAGAAGTAAAAATGTGAAATTGGTTGAAGAAAGGAAACAGGATAAAATTCAATGAACACCTTAGGATCTCAGCCTGAGCCTTTAACCGTGTTTACTCTCTAAGAAAAAAACAGACTGTGGCCTCGTGTGCCCGCCAAGACAGCAACACAAGGGGCACGAGGGCACTAAGCAGGGAGATTCAAGACGAGGAGAGGTTCTGACTCCTGCTCACGGGCTCTGTAAGGCTCCACGAGGAGATAACATGAAAAGGGAGAAAAATATGCCTTAGCTAAAAGAGGGCCTTTCTGCTTCAAACTGCAATCCAAGGGGACCAATAGGTGTGAAGAGAGGAAACAGGATAAAGAAAGAGAGGGGACTGGTACCCTGGGCAGGAGCTAAGACTTCAGGGTAGGTAGGGGTGGGCAGAAGAATCCTGACCCCCAGGACACCCTCAAACATGCTTGTTAGGTATTCTCAGCCTGAAAACAGGTAACATCATTCAAGCTGTAACTGCAAAGCACCCTCTAGGCAAGGGACAAATTAATGACCACTTCCATCCAACTACTTTTTTTCCAACAGCCCTGAGGGAGAAGCTGAGGAGATAACCGGGAAACCAAAGGTTACGAAGATGGGCCAAATTCTAGACTTGAGAGTATTTGAGGCTTTGGTTCAAACCTGTGGAGCTGCCCCAAGTCCAGGAGCAGACTAGCTCTGGGCTGTCATACGGCCACAGACATCCTAAGCCTAGCCAACCACAGGCTGTGACTGCCCAGTTCCCAGCCCCAATCTCTCACCCCGTGGCCCGCAAGAAGTGGCAAACACCACCTCCAAGAGGGGTGTCCTCCAGCGCCCTACTCACATGCAGCCATGGAACACAACCCACAGGGTCATTAGCTCCCTCAACCCGCGGATATGTGTGAGCAGCACCGTGAGCCAAGCCACCTCCAGTGGGACAACTGATGTCAGCAAGTCCAAAGGCTTCCTGTTGGCAACACGCTCTCCAGCTCCGCCACTGGCCACCCCTAAATCACCAGACAGCAGGGAGCCCCATGCCAGCCTGGCAAGGGCCGCTGGCCACCTCTGCAAGGCCCCTGACCGGGAGCTGCGGGCAGTGTGCACAGAGGCAGGAGCGAAAGCCGCTTTCCCGTTTCCCCTTCGCCTCCCCCTCAGGGCAGTGGGAAAGGAGCGGCTGGATGGGGAACGGATGGAGCCAGTTTCTTTCCACCCTGCTTGAGGATCTGCCCAAGTGAGGACTTTTTCCATGAGTCCTTTAACATCACTGAAAGAGAGAAATAACTAACACTGCAGCCGATGGGTCTGGTTGTAAGTAACACTGAAATACAAAAGGGCAAGCAGCAGCTGTCCAAGCAAGAGCTGACGATGGCAGCTGGAACCAGGATGGGGTCAGTGGACACGAAGAGAAGACACGTTCCAGACAAAATGTGCTGCCAGAAACGAGGACTTGAGGCTGAATTACATACGAAGAACGACGAGGCTTGTTTTCCGTTTTGGGGATTTTTTTTGGTTTGGGCAACTGGGTAGATTCAATGAAGTGGGAATGACTGTAGAGAGCAAGGTTTCCTGGGAAGGGGATCAGAAAAGCTTAGGCTACTCGGCATGTTGTAGGGGAGAAGAATGTCATGTTTCCAACCTCGAAAAAACTGCTACCTTATCTCCACCCAAAAAAACTTGTCTAATTTTGTGAGTGTAGACTATCCTCAGTGTAGACTAAGTTAAGTCAACATCCCATGAAGACATGCAGGCCTTCTCCTGCAAGTGACTATTGACTATTGCAAAGCATGTGTGTGTGTTAGTTGCTCATTCGTGCCAGGTCTTTGCCAGGCCTCAGGCTATATGTCCATGGCATTCTCCAGGCAAGAATACTGGAGGGGATTGCCATTCCTGTCTTCAAAGGATCTTTTTCCAACCCAGGGATCAAACCTGGGTCTCCGGCATTGCAGGTAGATTCTTTACCATCTAAGCCACCAGGGAACGTGTCTATTATAGCTGCTTCTGAGAATTTTTCTATCAGCCCATGAAATGATTATCCATTTAGGAGAAAAGAAACTATCTTTTCTTTCCCGTTAAATGTGTTTTTAAAGAATAAAACAAATTTCATACTTTTTTTTTTAACCTAGAAACAAAAACACAATTAAAAACAAAAATCAAAAAAAGCTTCTTGGGGCTGGCTTGCATCTTGCCTCAAGTGAGGAAATGCTTATGAGAACTCTGGAAACTATGAGACGCTATACAGATATAAAGGCATTACTATTAGTATTATTTATATGGACAAACTCTCATCAAGCAATTCTCAAATCTATGATCTGTAGGTAATATATGTAGAAATACAATATGGTAAAACTTAAGATTTTTATCCTAAGGCTCTAAGAGAACAAAAAAGCAACACATTACATGTGGTGATGACTTTTTCTACATTTACAGAGTCAGCTATCAATATTTCTTTTTTGGGTACCAGAAGGCAATGGCACCCCACTCCAGTACTCTTGCCTGGAAAACCCCATGGACGGAGGAGCCTGGTGGGCCGCAGTCCATGGGGTCACTAAGAATCGGACACAACTGAGCGACTTCACTTTTACTTTTCACTTTCATACATTGGAGAAGGAAATGGCAACCCACTCCAGTGTTCTTGCCTGGAGAATCCCAGGGACGGGGGAGCCTCATGGCTGCCGTCGTCTATGGGGTCGCACAGAGTCGAACACAACTGAAGTGACTTAACAGCAGCAGCAACATTAACAAACAGGCCTTTTCAGAGGTTCAAAATAAATTTATTGATTAGAAACATGTGGGAAAAAATGCCAAATTTACCCAATTATTACAGCTGGTTTATGCAAGTTAGCATTTTTACCCCACTTCAGGGAGGAGGCTATTTTACAAAAATAGGTCAGTGATAACCCCAAATGACATTCCTAATAAAAGATAGGAACCAGCACTGTTATTCAAAATCGAGACTCCAGGCTTTCAAAGGACTATCTATAAAAAAGTAGGTCTAAGGAGGATTAGATTCCTGAATCTGCAAAGAATCACTTGGGTTGGGATAGGTTTTTAATATTATGCTAGAACAAGGGCTTTTGAGCTTCTGCTTGCTTTTTGGTTTTGGGGGGACTGGGGGATGGGTTCTCAGTATCAGAATGAACATATTCTCTGGGGGAAAAAAGGATGCAGTGCATTTTACTCTCTAGGACCCAGGAATCCTCCTAGTAGTGAAATACACATGACATGGACATACACCCTTAGATGCTACTTCAGCCCTTCAAAATGCATTTGGCACAATTACTTTGAATGTCCAGAACACCTATATTTGAAACAATTACTATTAGCAATTAATGCACTAGTTGCTCTAAGAAATTTTTGCTTAAGAGTTGTAGATTCTTTTGTTGTTTGTTTTTACCATTTTTAATTGTTGAAAAGCAACATATGCTCAAAGCAGGGATAAGAACTGGGTGGGGAGGAGATGAAATAGTAAAAGAAACACAATGAAACAAAGTCTCTTTCTTTCCTGCTCTGATCTGTACCCTCAAGTCCCAGTTTGCCTCCCCAGAGGTCATCACGATCAATATTTCAACAGGACTCTTCTAGTGATGTCTATACACATACACCATAAATTTCCATTGTGTTTATTACTCAAACAGTATATACAATTTCCACTCTTCTGAATCATGCTCCCCCCCTCCCCCAATAACAGACCTTGGAAAATATTCCATCTCAGAATATAAAGCACTAGCTTATTCTTTTAAACAGCTATGTATCCCTGGGGATATGTCATAATTTATTTAGTTCTCTATTAATGCAGATTTAAGTTGTTTCTAGTCTTTTATAATTTTAAGCAATGCTGCAACAATTTTGCACATAGGCTTTACATAAATGTGTGAATATAATGTCTGTAAGAAAAATTCCTAAGGGCAAAATTGTCAGGTACAAGGGTACCTACATTCCTTGCATGTGCTTAGTCACTTCAGTCGAGTCCGCCTCTTTGGGACCCCATGCACTGTAGCCCACCAGACTCCTCTGTCCATGGGGTTTTCCAGGCAAGAATACTGGAGTGGGGTGCCAAGCCCTCCTCCCCCTGGAGGAGGGATCGAACCCACGTCTCCTGAGTCTGCTGCATCGCAAGTGGATTCTTTACCTCTGAACCATCATATACTTTTCTTATCCGATATCAAACTGAACAGGACTGCATGTTTTTTCACACGTTTGAAAATCCATTTTCATCTTTTACTGGTACCAATTTATATCCTCAATCACAGTGTAAAACAGTTTCTGCTTTTCTACACCTTTGTCATCATGACATACTGTTAAACTCTGGTCACTGCCAATCTGCTGGACAAAAAACTGTTTCCCCCTTAGTTTTAATCGGTAAATTTTGTTTGGCATGAACAGGACTGCATGTTTTTTCACACGTTTGAAATCCATTTTCATCTTTTACTGTGAATTGTCCACATCCTTTGCCAAATAGGTTATTGGCCTTTTTCTAATTGATTTTGAAAGCTCTTTATATATTAAGCAAGCTAGACTTTCATAACATACAGATTACCAAGTGTTTTTTCTAGCCTGCCCATTTTTATCCATTTTATTTTCCATGGAAAAATTTTCTATCCAACTACTAAAGTTTTGCTTGTAACTTTTTCAGCTGATTCTTTTGGACTTTCAAAGATATAAAGTCATAACCACCTGCAAATAAGGACTTTCCTTTCTGATGTCTTTCTCTAGCTGACACAACTGTGACAGTGGGCATCCCTGCGTTGGTCCTGATTTTGACGGGAATGCTTCCAAGGTTTCACAATTTAAAATGATGCTGTGATACCACTTGGCTTATGATACGATTTCTCTAAGGAATTTTCTGAATGCAGAGAATTTAACAATTCATTCTTGAGCGTAATTTTTCCATGTTTACCTGTAGATTCCATAATTTTCTTCAGTACGTTATTAGCTTGAGCACTTACATGATTATTTAAGCATAAGAAATAACAGGAATCTATGATTTTGTATTTACACTGTGTTCCTCTAGGAATAATTCACAACTACTCGTCCAAATATTGAATCCATATCAAGTCCTCGCCTGACAGAAAAAGGCAGGTGTCTCCATTACTGACTGGAAAACTGAGTCACAAATGGATGATAATTCCACCACCCCCTTTCTTCACCACGGCACTTCTGTGAGTTAGAAAGAAAAGCCGGACCTCTGACCGCCAGTCCGGTAGTTAAGCCACAAGGGAGCACCGAGGCCTTTAGAGAATTTAGCGGATGCTCAACGACACGAGGAAAGCAAGCCAGGCTGCTGTCTGCAAGCCCCGCTTCACATGCTCTTCCAGGCTCCCTGCCAGCAACCTTCAAGTTGGACTCAGGAGCCTAAAACATCTGAAATGCATCACTGGCAGCAAGCATAACAGGTCCGCGTTCTGTGATACACGACGCTGCCAACATTCCTCAGCCAATTAGAATTCCTTTCAGCTGCAATGGAGGTGAACACAGCTGGAATTACAGAGTGGGGCCATCACCAGGCACACTGATTGTACATTATCTAAGCTTTGTTTTAAAACAATAAGAGGATTTTTTTCCCCTTTAATCTAGAAATATGGAAACATTTCCCTCGGCTTAAGTATCTAAATGGATTCAATTTCATCTATAGACACAACAGGAATTCTCACGTTTTAAAAAGAAGACATGCCTGATCCACACGTCTATGAGCTTTTCTTTTTTTCCCACGAGAGCTCGGCAGCTCTTAACTAGAATGGCCTTAGGGACTGCGGACAGCTAGATGGGGCTGACAGCAAGACAATTTAAGTGAGGGGCATCCTCTCCATAAAATTCACTGACAAAACAAGCAAACTAGTCATTTAGGTCGTTCAGTGACCAAAAAAAAAAAAACCCACAACAAACCCACATATTTTTTACATGCTCTTTGTTTAAAGACATTAACCTCTGAAATGGTTCTTAAGTAACAAAAACATTGATTTGAGAATCCTAAAAGTTAGGGTTTCTCACCCAGAAAATCAGAGCATGGCACGACTACCCAATGATTTCATCCATCTCAGAAGGTTTTTTGGATTTCCTCTTTGCTCTTAGCACTCAAGAAAATGCATGATTCAGCTATTTTAACTTTTAACCAGTGCCCACAAGCATGGTACAAAATAGCCAGGCTAGTGAACTGGACCAGTGAGCTGATGTTGAAATATTAAGGGTCAGTCTTTGTTCCTTTTTTAAACTCATTAGGAAATACTTCTTCACAAGTGACTCAGTCCCCAGGACCTCCCCCTCACCCAATGTTCCACATTAGAACCAGCCAATGTGACCGAACATAGAAAAGGAAAATTTGGAGAAGAGAAAGAAAAACTGAAGTTCAGACACGACTTTCATGGTTGCAAAAATAGGAGTTCTGAACTGACAAAGAAAGAGGCTTGAAGTAAAAAATTGTAGTTTGATAAATCACAACTACAATCAAAATACAGAAAGAAATAGGGCTTATGGACAGGTTCATTTCTCAAGTCACTTAGGTGGTCAAAAGTTTTGTTTTTTTTTTAATGGATTTGAGGGAAAAGATTTTTCTTAACACAGCATGGATATAACCAAATCAAAAATAAAGTCAATACAAGAACATGTATTTGGCAGAAAGTGACTGCTTTTAAAGTGTAAATGCAGTTTAAGTTTTGAATAAGCATTTGATATAAGCCCACCACTCATCCTTAGATAATTCAGTTCAAAAAAAGTGCTTTGACTGTATCTTCATGAACCTGCAACACGGTTAGGTAAACTCAGGTGGAGGGTAAATACTGATGACTGAGTCCCTCATCACAGTTTCGGCTGATTAAGACAAGAGTTCTGCCTGCGTACGGAAGTCAGGTTCTTTGCTGGTACAAACTGACACAGGCAATGTCTTCAGATTTCTTCATCTTTAAGAAAAACAACTATTTCGAATCATTCAGGTCACTTGTGGTTGATCAATTAAGGTTATTATCAGCTGGTGAATACAACTGCTTTTCTCCAAGCTGGATCATCCAAGATACCAAAAAGTGAGCCTTACATTATTACACATGCCACAACTCGAAAAACAGCTTCTATATCCATAGGCTATCAAGGAAGGTCTCTTTCCCCTTCTCTACTTGGAATTAGAATTTTTCTCCCCTTCCAGTACACAGTCACACGCTCCGAAAGATATAAAAACACGAGGAGGAGAGTGTTTCAAGATATAAAAGCACCACACAAAAAAAAGTTTGGGCATTTGTTTTTTTAACTAACTGGGCTTTCCAGGTGGTACAGTGGCAAAGACTCTGCCAGCCAATGCAGCAGACACAGGAGACTCGGTCTCAATCCCTGGGTGGGGAAAATCCCCAGGAGGAGGAAGTGGCACCCACTCCAGTATTCGTGCCTGGAAAATTTCATGGACAGAGGAGCTTGGCGGCCCACAGTCCATGGGCTCACAAAAAGTCAGACACAACTGAGCGCATACACTCCACATTTTAACTCACAAGATAACAGCAGAATAAAATTGAATTTGTTTGAAGAGCACTGTGGAACCCTAAGAACTCAAAATTTCCATTCTTTTACCAAAGTGGCCTGGGATTCATTTGTGTACCATGTAAGAACAAAGTTCTTGCAAATTCTGCTTGAATTTAAGATAAAAAATGTTTCCAAAGTATTTGATTTGTCAGAGGACTCTAAACTATCTACAAAATAAAGCTCTTCAACCAATATCACTCAGTCTTGTACATATTATGCTCCAAGCCTACTGAAACCATTTAAGAATGATATCACAAAGACATTCATTAGAATCATGTTCTTTTCAGCATAAAGACATACGTTCTTCTGCTAGTTTGGGCCTGCTTTCCAAAGCAGGCCAACCTGCGACACGATAGTTTTCAAAAACAAAAAGGGCCCCAGAGAAAGGGGGGACGGAAATCATAAATGCAGCCATTACACAAAAGTAATGCTTGGCATAAATCAAACAGAGGTGCTGTGTTTTAACATAAATTCTAAATATCAGGACTGAGATTTAACAAAAGCAAGTATAAGCAAACAGTGATTTGGAACAAGTAGACAGTCAAACTGATATATCCTCAAGAAGGAAAAGAAAACTATAATGGAATTGAAATCTTACTTTATGTATTAGGAAACGGAGAACCCAGAAAGGTTAACTGATTTGCTCCATATCATAGTTAATGGTAGATCTTACCAGAATCGAGTTTTCTAATTCTAAACCCAATGTTCTACTCAACCACCAAATATAACTGTAGACCCCGAAGTTCTAAATGCTCTTTTATAATCCAGTTTTTCATGCTTTTCATTTTACTGAGCCCTGTGTGGTATTCCCTGACTGGGTAGAATAACCCTCATTCTAAAGAAAAAATCACTTTTTTCAAATATCACACAGGGAAGTAAATTCTGAAGCAGGTAACAAAAGTACACACCTCTTGAAAGATGGCTTCCCAAGTTTCCAGAAGAGATTTTAACCTCCCCTTGACAAGTTCAAAGACGGGCCAGAAACCTATTCTCCCACTGCCAACAAGATAGCTCATTCCTACGTAAATTATGTAGTTTCCACATAATTTACACAGTTTCCAGGTAAATTAACATTTATCAGATTACTGGCACCATGTGCATCTACAATCAACACTAAATTCTCACCTCTCTGCAGGGAGGACCACAGAGTCCCTCAGATCAGGAATACCATCACAGAGGGAAAGGGAGAAATCGTTCTGGAAAGAACATTCATAACTTGATCCTTCAATAGCAAACATGTCCAAAAACTCTTCGAAGTATTCCTGCATCAGTGACATCTAAATTACTGAAAACTGGCTTCCCTGGTGGCTCAGCGGCCCTAGCCCACGTGCCCTAGAACCCTTCCTCCTGGGCTAGAAGAGAAGCAGAAACAATGAGGAGCCGGCACACCGTCACAACTAGAGACAAGCCTGCACAGCACCTAAGGCCCAGTACAGCCGACAACTAAATAAAGATGATAAATTCCTGGAACTGAAAATAATTTGGGAAGCACTAACCCCCACTCCAGGTGGAAAAGGCTCAGGTCCAGACCTGCTAACTAGGCTTGATTAATAATATACATCTGACACAAATATTGTAATTAAAACCTAGTCCTTCTAAAACATTAATCACACTTTTATCTAACTCACAAAATCAGCTACTTCTGCTCTTAACAAGAAACCTGAAACCAATCTCAGGTCAACTATAGATTACACTGCAAATGAGAACCAAATGAAAGGTGTCAGTCAAGTATTACAAAGTAAAAAACGTGGCTTTTATGTACCGGAAAACAATGTATATACTGTATCTACACAGTGAGAGTTTCCTACCAGCCCTGGAATAAAGAATTATATTTCTCCAGAAACAAAAATCCCTGGGACATATTTGCTATTGACAAAACCAGGATCTGGATTAGGGTCCAAATCATTGTGATCTAATTGTGTTATCTAACACAATCTGACATCGTTCTACAAAAAAACTATCTCCCTTTCCTTGAAACAAAAAATGGATCATGCAACAACTAAGAACTCTCAGAGGAAATTTTAGTTTGAAAAAAAGAATCACTGTCTGTTGTTTTCAGGGATTTCACCAATAATTGAGGGCCATCCCAAATGCTCATTTAAAGAATCTGACCAGACCAACTTTGAAGTCATCACCAGACCAGTCACTGAACAGAAAAATCCAGGGGAAAACCCCTAACAGGGATTAGCCTGAACTTTATATTTCCTTTCCAGAGCTGGAAATATTTGCGTTTGGAAAGTCCCCCAGCAGAACCGTATTTGCAACACTACAGTCCAGCCTCAGGTGTGAATTTAAACCGGGAGACGGGGCAGTAGTAGTGGGGACAGCGACGAAAAGACAGAAGCGGGTGCGCACTGGTCCAGGATCTCTGGAGCCCGCCAGCCAGGGGCACGGAGGGCAGACACGAGTGGCAGCTACACACACCAGCACCACCACGTCTCAGGCCGAGAACAGAGCTCCGCGCGCACCCTTGAAGGTGGCACTACAGAGCCACCTAGGAGACACGGGCATTTCATTGAAGACTCAATGAGAGTGAATCAAGAAGCCTGCGCTAATGCAGCTGCCAAAGCCTCCAGAGTGTGCGTGTGCGCGCGTGCGTGCGTGCGAGTGTTGCGGGGGCG
>SJYF01000191.1:1379243-1389740 GCA_006410515.1 Procapra przewalskii | reverse complement strand
CTTGGCCTCGGAAGATCCCAGACGCTGTGGGGCAACTAAGCGGGCGCACCTCAGCTAGCGAGCCTGTGTGGCGCGACTACGGAAGTTCATGTGCCCAGCGCCTCCACTGCAACGAGAAACCCGTGCAGCGCAACAGAGAGAAAGCCCACTGCAGCAGCGAAGACCCAGCACGGCCCCAAAAAAACCTTTTCAAAAAAGAAAAGAAAAAAAGCCAGGTCTGGAATCCAGAGCTTGCGACTTCAATCAAGGCCAGTCGTTTTCCCTGCTATTCCTAAAGGGTCACGTGCTATTATTGTTCAGCAGCCACTGCACACTTCAGAGAAACAGAAGATGGATTATGGATGGCACATGGTCAACCAAGAGATTGATATTTCTTCTATGGCACATAACCACTTGAGGGGAGATGCAAGAGGATCGGAGTTTTTTCGTTTAGCTTTTACATCACAGATTTTTTGGAGCCAGTTACTCCTTCCTCTCTGTTTCTCTGCCAGTCATCTCAATCTGCTGAGTCCAAGCACACGGGCACCCAGCCATAAGGTGACCAATACCATCTCTCTGCACCCAAACCGTGTACAACAGGCAAATAGTTCCTGGTTTAAAAACCCTGCTAGACGAGTTGGTATCAGAATCTTTAAACTACAAATACTCCTTTGTCGTGCAATTTAGTAAAGAATAGTTGAGAGAAAAGAGGCTAACGGTTGGAGCCAAAATGGTCAAACTATTTGGGCAAATGTAACTAATCTTAACACAGCTCTGCTAGAATGGTACAATTATCATTTTTCCCTCCATTCTTAGTTTTGTCTGTCTAACCTAAAAATTCAAATTTTATACAATGTCTATCTTGACAGAATGACCAGATAGATCTTTTGAATTTCAATAATAATTAGTCATAGTTTAGTTCTTCATGGGTCTCTGTTAAGAGTCCTTCAGCTGCAAGCCAGCGGAAACCAACTGCAGCTACTTGAAACGAGACAATCTAGGGAATTCCCTAGCAGCCTAGTGGTCAGGACTGGGCACTTTTCACTGCCAGGGGCCACGGGTTCAATCCCTGGTCAGAGAACTAAGGGCCCGCAAGTCACAGGGCATGGCCAAAAATCAAAAAGACAATCTATGGGAGGGACAAAGGAGAATGTACAGGACCCAAGGGCAGCCCTGGAGAAGCAGGCGTCACTGGGTGTAAACTGCCGCTGCTGAAGCGAACCCTCGCCAATCCTTTGTTTCTGCTGGGCTCAACCCCTGGGTCTCAAAGTCCTCAGAGAGTGAAATTCTGTTTGGCCAAAGATGTGCCCAACTAGATGTCATGAGCTGATTTAAAAAAGAGAGAGAGGGAGTTGAGAGGAATCTCCCAGGCCCTCTCCACTTCCGTGTGGGAGAGCAGAACCCTTTGAGGCTTTCATCCCACCAACACAGCCCTCAGAAGCTGGCAGAGTCACCCCAGAAGATGAGGATACTGACGGGAAAGCCCAGAGTCCACTGAATCACAGTGATTTGTTCTCACCACTGAATGAGACCACAAGGTGCCTTCCAGTCATATTTCACAGGGACACCCGCATATCAGCTTCCTTGCCCACCTATCGAGGATCAGCGAGAACATGCTTTGGGCATGACATCTGGGGTGATGCTTTAGAGCAAAATATAACTTGATTTCATCTACACGCACATCAGACAAACTGAGTCCAATCCTGCTTTAAACCTCCCGTATCCATTCCCACACCACCCCGTGCTATGTCTCCAGGCTCTTCCCATCCTTGTCACTCTCCTTGTGACCACTGCCCACACAGCCTTCCCTGCAGAACGTTCTGTATGAACAAGCCTCACCTGACAAGGAAAAGGGTCGGGGATCCACAGTCAAATAAATATAAGAAATACCTGTCAAACCATACCTACGACTCACCCAAGTTTGTCTGGGGAGCTCTAGGCAGCCCTGCTCTGAAGATCTTCTTTGAAGATCCTAAAAGGGAACTGTTAAATCACACACACTTAGGAGATGGATTCCACATGGCTTTTGGGCACAAGCGGCTTAATTGCGTCTTTCATAGATGGAGGTGAAAATGGGGAAAATTTTATTAACGTTCAGTTTTAAAAGCTTTACCCTTGTGATACACCAAGGGGAAGGGGTTTTCTTAAAGAAGTGAGTCTTAGGGTCTGGGTCCCGGTTTAGGAGTCGTGCAGCAGTGGTATGTGTTTGTTAAGTCCTTTAAGAATTTGTGATCTTGGTCCCGGGCTGGTAAGGCTGTGACAGTGTCTTCTTCCTTCGGGGGGAGAAGAGACACTATTATACCTCAGGCTCTCAGTACATTATCCCTGCACGATGGACTCCTTCACATCTTCTGTGGATTCGAATTTGCTCTGAGTCAGCCTTGAGGCTCTCCCAGAGGAGAGATCAAAGGAGAAGCCTTGAACTATTTCTCCAGATGGACCTTAAATGCAGTTTGTGTGTGTACATCCCATAAAAGGTACCATCTTACACCACGAAGCAGACAATTCAGTGGCTTAGAAATTCACACCCACAGCAGACAAATCACATTGCTTTGAATCACCGTCATCTGTCTCCGAGTGTTATCATTTCCAATCAAAACTCTACCCCTTAAACAAGGCAGCATTCCCTTCCTCGCCGCCCCCCGCAGTCTCTGGCAACCACTGTTTGACTTTCTCTCTGTGAATTTGACAACTGTGTGTCCCTCATGTAGGGAGAATCATATGGTATTTGCCCTTTTGTGTCTGGCTTGTTTACAAAAGCAGTTTGCTATATAGAACATTAACCTTATAGTGAGTAAGGATACAATAGGTATAGATAGCTATTACTTCTAGATCAGAAGTCTTTAACTGGGAGCCCTTATAGGGCTCCTCAAGAACTATCTCCCTTTTAAAGGATGAGTTTCCTGCTGCTGCTAAGGCACTTCAGTCGTGTCCGACTCTGTGTGACCCCATAGACGGCAGCCCACCAGGCTCCCCTGTCTCTGGGATTCTCCAGGCAAGAACGCTGGAGTGGGTTGCCATTTCCTTCTCCAATGCATGAAAGTGAAAAGTGAAAGTGAAGTCGCTCAGTTGTGTCTGACTCCTAGCGACCCCATGGACTACAATTATAAGGTTTTCTTAGGCGCCTTTAACCCAGAAGATGCTAATCACTGTCCCGGGTCATTTCTCCTTTGAGAGCATCCTCTAGGTCCCAAACTAGAATCAGCTACCTCTCATTAGGAAGAGCCACGAACCTGGCTATACTGACTGTATAGCTCTGGATTTTGCTAATGATTCAAGTTTGACATTTAACAGAGTGTAAACCCTAGCCCCATGTTTACCTGGCCACTTAACTTTGATCTCACCTTCCTCAAATGAAAAACATCTAATGCAAAACTACAGAGCATGAGTGAATCTATGACAAAGGAGGCAAGACTATACAATGGGGATAAGGCAGCCTCTTCAATAAACGGTGTTGGGAAAACCGACAGCTACACACCAAAGAATCACACTGGACAACTTTCTCACACCATGTACAAAACTACACTCAAAATGGATTAAAGACTTAAGAGCTGAAACCATAAAATTTCTAGAAGAAAACATAGCATGCTGCTTGACATCAATCTCAGTAACATGTTTTTTTGATAGGTCTCCTCAGGCGAGGGAAAACAAAAGCAAGAATAATAAACAAATGGGGCTATAGCAAAAGAAAAAGCTTTTGTGTAGCAAAGGAAACCAACCAACCAACAAAATGAAAAGGGCTGCCTACTAGATGGGGAAAGATATTTGCAAATGATATATCTGATACAGGGTTAATATCCAACATACACAAAGAACTCAAACAACTCAACATTAAAACTTGAATACGAGTGGGTCAAAGACTTGAATAGACTTGTCTTCCCAGACGAGACATATAGATGGACAATAGGCCCATGAAAAGATGCTCAGCATCTAATCATCAAGGAAATGCAAGTCAAAACCACAGTGAGATATCACCTTATATCTGTCACAATGACTTATCAAAAAAAAGCAAAAAGTGTTGGTGAGGATCTAGAGAAAAGGGAATGCTTATGCAGCATTTGTGGGAATATAAATTGGTGCAGCCACTGTGGAAAACAGTATGGAGGGTCCTCAAAAACAAAAAATCAAAAGTAGAACTACCATATGATACAGCAATTCCAATCCTGGATCTATAGCCAAAGGAAATGAAGGACTGAAGCTGAAGTGCCAACACTTTGGCCACGTGATGCATAGAGCCAACTCATTGGAAAAGACCCTGATGCTGAAAAGACTGGAGGTAGGAGGAGATGAGGGTGACAGAGGATGAGATGGTTGGATGACATCCCCAACTCAATGGTCAGGAATTTGAGCGAACTCTAAGAGATAGTGGAGGACAGAGGAGACTGGCGTGCTGCAGTGCATGGGGTCACAAAGAGTCAGACACAACTTACTGACGGAGCAACAGTCTGAAAGATCCACGCACCCCGTGTTCGCTGCAGCATTATTTATAATAGCCAAGATATGGACGCAGCCTAAAAGCCCATCAACAGAGGAATAGATAAGGAAGGTGCAGAACATTACTCAGCCATAAAAAGAACCTAATCTGTGGCAACATGGACGGACCTAGAGGGCACTGTGCTGGCTGAAGTCAAACACAGACTCCATGGCTTCACTTGTATATGGGATCTACAAAACAAAAACACACAACAGAAACAGTCATAGGTAGAGAGAACAAACACGCGACTCATTAGGAGGGGGATGAAAGAAACAGGTGAGGGAGACGAAGAGGCACGAACTATGAATGAGCCATGGGTATGAAATACACAGTCTGGGGAATGTAGTCAATGGCTATGTGAGATATCTCTGTAAGGCAACAGATGGGAATTAAGACTTTTTCTGATTTCTACACATTTAAAAATGTATCGGAATATCAAATCACTGTATCATGTAGCAGGTACTAACACAGTGTTATAGGTTAATTATCCTTCAAAAACAAACTCAGAGAAAAAGAGATCAGATTCGTGGTAACCAGAGGTGGCAGTGAGGGGGGAGGGGAAGTGGATGCAGGTAGTCCTAAGACATAAACTTGCCATTATAAGATAAATAAGTATAATGAGTATAATACATATAGATAAGGATAATTAACATGAGTAACGTAATTAGCCCTGCCGTATGTTATATGTGAAAGTTGTTAAGAGAGTAAATCCTAAGAGTTCTCACCACAAGGAAAAAAAATTTTTTCTTCTATTTCATATCTCTGAGATTATGGATGTTCACTGAACTAATTGTGCTAATCATTTTAGGATGTATATACTTCAAATCATTATGCTGGACACCTTAAACTTACACAGTTCTCTGTGTCAATCACATCTCAATAAAACGGGGAGGAAAAAAACAATGGGATATTACTTCATACACATTAAAATGCCTATGATTAAAAAACGTACAAAGAAAATAGTTTCACAAAAAAAGGTAAAAGAAAAAAGAAGAAGTTTAAAAACCACAGGAAACAAGTATTGATGAGGATGTTAAAAAAAAAGGGAAAATGTGTGTGTTGATGTAAAATGGTACATTCACTATGGATAACAATATGGTGGTTCCTCAAAAATTAAAAAAAAAAAAATTACCATATGATTCAACAATCCCACTTCTGGGTATATACCCCAAAGAAATAAAAGGAGGAATCCCAACATATCTGTACTGCCATATTCATAGCAACATTATTCACAATAGATGAAAGATAACCCAAGTGTCCATCCATGGATGGCTAGGTAAAATGCAGTATATCCATAGGATGGCATATTTTTTAGGCTTAGAGGAGGAAACTGATACATTCTACAACATGGATGAACGTTGAGGACATGATGCTAAGTGAGACAAGTCAGTCAGAGAAGGACAAATACTGTGCGATTCTACTTACGAGGTGCTTTGTACTTAAATTCAGAGGTGGAATATGAGGTGGTGGTTTCCAGAGCCTGGGGGGGGGCAGGGGGTAACACCTGTTTAATGGGGACAGAGTCTCAGTTTGGAAAAGTTCTGGAGATGGTCGGTGATGGTGGCCGTATGACAACGTGAAATGTACTTAATGCCAGTGAACCAGACACTTAAAAATGAACTAACAGTCAATTTATGTTACATGTGTTTTACTACAATAAAAAGTCTTTACAAGTACCTAATGCTATCTGATCATGATTCCCTGCTCCTACAGGAAACTTAGGAGCCTTTATCATAGAGTTCATTCCCAAACATCCTATTCTGGAAAGAGACAATTTGTTGTCGCTGTTGTTCAACTGCTAAGTCATGTCTGACTCTCTTGCAACCCCATGGACTGTAGCCCACCAAGCTCCTCGGTCCATGGCGTTTCCAGGCAAGACTACTAGAGAGGGCTGCCGTTTCCTCCTGCAGGGGATCCTCCTGACCCAGGGGTGGAACCCACACCTCCCACATTGGCCGGGGGCTTCCTTACCACTGAGCCGTCAGGGGGGCCCAGAAAGAGACAAAATACAATTAAAGAGCAAAATGGTTGTTCGAAAGCTGGCCTCCCTTTGCTGTCCGAACTTCTCAGTGCAAAGTCACTTTAACATCATACTCCTTTCCTCTCCCTCCCCCAGAAGAGGCAAGTAGGGAAAAAGAACAAAAAACAAGAGTGAGATCTGCACCAGAGGACGTAGGACAAGCATCTACTAGATTAAACGGGTCTGGAAGCTTCCTAGGACCAAGAAGCTGCCCCTCAAAGGCGGCCCCCATAAACACGGAAGGGAAGGAACTCAGGGCCGAGTCATGGGAGGAGCCTGCCTGTCCATCACCAGCTTCCTAGACCAGCCCAGGTACCGGCCAGCTGATCACCTGCACAGGTCTGGGCACTTACCTCGGAGAAGTGTCTCTCAATAATGTTCAGCGCAGTCATGGCGACCTGATGGTTCTCGTGAAGTTGCAGAGCCTCAATTCTATCAAGCCCACCAAGTCCTTCTATCAGCAGACACATGTTTTCCTTCTGAGAAATCTTCTCCGCTGCCTGCAGGCCAGATAAGAGCGAGACTCTGGACCGAAGCCCTTAGGACATGGGGCTTTACCTCAGTGGAATCAGACCAAAGCCGCCCAGTGGGCTGCTGCAGGGTTATTTTCCCAGATTGAATTAAAATTGCATTGTCTTCCTCTCAGCTTGGGGTAACTGACATTTATCTATTGAGGTTTGTCTTCATTGCACAAAATACAGTATTTTTTTCCTGAATATGCCACCATCCATGCACACACAGTTAAACACTATTTTGCAGGTATCCCCTTTCTAATTGGGCTTCTCTGGTGGCTCAGATGTAAAGAATCTGCCTGCAATGCGGGATACCTGGGTTTGATCCCGTTGGGAAGATCCCCAGGAGGAGGGCATGGCAACTCACTCCATCCAGTATTGTTGCCTGGAGAATCCCCATGGACAGAGGAGCCTGGTGGGTTACAGTCCATGGGGTCACAAAGAGTCGGACGCAACTGAGTGACTAAGCATACCCCTTCTAATTAATGGAGATTTTTTTCAAAACAGAGAAAAAAATGTTCAAGTGATGCTACATAAATGCAGATGTCCTGGCCCTGTGCTCCCTGGAAAGCCTTGAGAGGTCAGGCAGGAGATCTTGGTAACAGAAGCCACGCATGCCAGCTAGTGAGGTCTCTGGAAACACGTGATGGGACTGGATTGAATCCAGTGCTGATCACTGGATTTCTCATCCATGGGCATTCACTCACTCAACATTTGTATATACACTATGGGCAAGGGCCACGAAACTATCAATAAAGGTGGGACGTAGAGAAAGCCTTTTCACAACTCACACTGTCAAGGGAGACAAGAATTGTTATAGTACAGAAATTTAGTATTCTGGGATAAACCATGATGGGAAAGAACATAAAAAAGGGTGTATATACGGGTATCACGGAATCATTTTGCTATACAGCAGAAATGAACACAATGTCAATCAGCTATACTTCAATAAAAAAAAAAAAAGGACAATAGAGTAAGTGGTCAGAGGTTTAAGTTGTAGAAGATGCGCACGAAAGGCTTGGGAAGTACCCAGTTCTTAGTGAACAGCGCAGTACCAGGGTCCATCACAGAATAATGGCATCCCCTAGAGAAGGAAGGGCGAGGACAAAGTTCTGAGGGAGTAAGTGTTGCGTATCGAGAGGAAAGCATACACTACAATGTACGCTCAGTCGTGTCCGATTCTTTGCAACCACAAGGACTGTAGCGCCTGCTAGGCTCCTCTGTCCATAGAATTTTCCAGGCAAGAATACTGGAGTGGGGTGCCATTTCCTTCTCCAGGGGATCTTCCCAACCTAGGGATCCAATCCACATCTCTTCGAGGAAAGGAGTAGTTCACCTAAGTAGAATCTTTGAGGGAAGCACACAGAGAGAAAGAAGCAAATTTGTCATCCTGTAGGACTCTGCTGGCTACTATGTGAGCAGTAATAAACACACACACACACACACAAAACCTCCTGGGGATCAAATTAAACATTGGTTAGGCCATAATTTATCTGATGAGAGCCTGCACTTTTGTCTAAGTCTTGATACCTTCTAGTCCTCTCTGTACGTCCAGAGTGAGCTCTTGGCTTTGAGTAAAAGAGACAGAGGCAGGAACCAATGTCCTAGGTTAGGCTCTAAGAAAACTGGGAAGTGGGCGATGACCCAGAGCAGGAGGACCCCTGGAGAAATCTGGACTTGGACAGAACAGCAGATGGCCCCCAAGTTACTTCAAAGAACTTCAGCTGTACTCTGCTGCCCACCTGAAGCTCCTTCTGTCTTATCCTGATCTTTCTTACTGTCCCCATGGCCCACCACTGGATACAGGGGCTTCGCTGGTTCTCCAGGTGGGATGTGCCCAGACTCCTCCCAATAAAAAGATCCCAAGTGTTTAATTCAAATGAATGAAATGAACGAATTTCTACAGCTCCAAGTGTGCTCACACATTATGCCCAACTTTGCCTTGTTGTTCCTGTTTTTCAGTCATTAAATCCTGTCCAACTCTCTGTGACCCTATGGGCCGCAGCACACCAGGCTCCCCCGTCCTTCACTGTTTCTCAGAGTTTGGTTGGATTCATGTCCACTGAGTCGGTGGTGTCTAACCATTTAATCCTCAGCCATCCCCTTCTCCTCTTGCCTTCAGTCTTTCCCAGCACCAGGGTCTTTTTCCAGTGAGTCAGCTTTGCTACTTTGCCTACTGGCTGCCAAGCCTCTACTCGGTATCTGTGATTTGCTCAAAGTTCTAGTGTCTAATTGGGCTGTTTCCAATCTGTTTGTGACTAGGGTCAGTTCTTTCTGGGACAGCTGCATGCAAAGAGTGCTTGAAGTGAGCTTTTAAAGGAGTCCTCTGGTGTTACTTTGAACCTTTTCAAATGGCTTAGTCACATAAAAAAGACCTTCACCAAATGAATAAAGCCAGACTCTAAGATGGCCCGAGATGACCCCTGGCTCCGGGATATGCATTCCCTTGTGTAGCCCCTCCCAGGCTGAAATGGGGTCATCTGTGTAACCAATAGGATGTCGTTGAAATGACCGCCTTCCTAAGTCATACGAGACACTGGGGCTTCCACCCTGCTGCAGGGGAAGCCAGCAGCCACGATGGAAAGGCACTCAAGCAGTCCCAGGCAACCCATGCGGTAAGAAGGACTTTCCAGGCAGGTGAGTGAGTCTTTGTGGAAGCTGATTCTTCAGCCTCCATCAAGCCTTCAGGTGAGACTGCACCCCCATTTCCGTCTTGAACTTCTAAGACCCTGAGCTAGAACCATCTGCCTCAGATCTAAGCTGCCTCAGACCCCTAAACCCAGAAACTGCGTGAGACAATGTTTTAAGCCACCAGAGGGGTAATTTGTTGTTCAGTATACACCTGACACAGACAGTATGTAAATATTGGCTTAACTCACCTTTATTTCAGAAATAAGACTTCTCTAGAATTATCTCAAGGCTTTGTAGTCCATTTTCCCAGCCACGCAGCTAAACGGAAAGGAACTCTAGTACGGTCCCTCAGGGTCTATCCTTGCTAACGTCCTGCTGCTTTCTCCAAGTATATCGTTCCATCTTCTAGAAGAACCAGCCATCTGACTCATTGATTGTTTCTTTGCTTGCTTCAAACCTTTGGTTAGTTTCTCTATCTCACTCAGACTAAGTCCACCTTCTCTCACAGACCGTCCGTTTTCTGGCCCCTGGATATCACGAGCCTGTCTCCCAGGACTTTCCACCCTTTGCTTCTCTCTGGCCACACCCCCATGCTTGCTTTTTAAGGTCTCCTTCACTTAGAGACCACTTCCCCAGGTGCCCACAAGACTCACTCACTTCTTTCAGGTCTTTACTCAAACCTTCTTCCTCAGTGAAGTTTCTCCAGACTATGGCATCCAAGAGATCACCATGCCCTCCCCACTCTGAGCCATCAGTAACTACCCCTCCGTCAGATATAGTCTACCGGCAACACTCTACTCGATGCGTCTGCTCCTCATCCCCCTAATACATAAATTCTATGGGACAAGGACTTTGCTTTGTCGTTTCCTGAGCATCTAAAA
>SJYF01000191.1:1362242-1379000 GCA_006410515.1 Procapra przewalskii | reverse complement strand
TCAGAACAGCTCACCTGGAGGATGAAAAAGAGAATGTCGAGTATGATGATAACCATTTTGTTGTCTGGGATGGTGAGGAGATGTACGAGTGGCTCCAAGACTCCAGCCTGGACAAGCTGGATCAACTGGTCCACGGAGCCCCCAGTTGTGAAGTTAGCCACCGTCCAGACAGCCTCTTTCTGGACTTTAAACTCTCCCTGCACAAAGAGAACATTTCCATTCTTTACAGATCCTGAAGAATTTAAATACAGGGATACAGATGTGGCTCAATTCCTAGGGACACTGGGCTACCTATTCCCAGGACTCTCTGTGCAATTTACACCGAGCCCCTTGGTGACCAGCCTCTAGTTTTTTAACAGAGACACTATCTTTGAGAAGCCAAGAAGGAAGGAAGGCAGACTCATGTAGGGTCTTCGAGGGAGGTTCTACATTCAGACAGACTCATTTCCTTACATCAGGTTATAGGAAAAAGAAAATCAACATCAACCCATACAGCTGAACAGTACCGATTAGTAATGACACCTGGGGTTTTAAGATTATAGTGACTCATGTCTACATTTCTAGTCTTTCTGCCCCAGTAAAACTTTGCACAAGAAGCTCCAGAGCTGAGCATACCACCCGGTGAGGACACAGGAAAGCCACTGAAATCTCACTCAATGCATCCCTTTCATTTACAAAAAGCACTTGGGGGTTTCCCTGGTGGCTCAGTGGCAAAGAGTCTACCTGCCAAAGCATGGGATACAGGTTTGAGCCCTGGTCCAGGAGGATTCTACGTGTCAAGGAGCGCTAAACCTGAGCACCACAACCACTGAGCCTGTGAGCCGCAACTGCCGAATTCCACGCACCCAAGAGCCTGTGCTCTGCAACCACCACAAAATGAGAACCCCAGTGAGAAGCCCTCGCGCTGCAGCTGGAGAGTGGCCCCACGCGCCCAACAGACTCAGCAGAGCAAAAAGCAAACAGCAGCAGCTGGCTCAGAGAGGTGGAATTCATTTATCAGGGATCCTTCTATCCATTTACCGGAGGAGTTAGTCTCCCTTTATGGCTGGGGGAAACTGCGACCTCAGTTTAAACCAAAGCAAAAGAAAAAAACCGCACTAAAATAACATGGCTGCAAGCAAGTTATAGTGCAAAAGGCACGGCCTGAAAAAAGATCACTCCTTGATTTCCAACTAGACGCTTCTGATTAGAATAGGTACAGACTCTGGGTAGGACGCAGGATAGGAAGCGTCTGACAGCCTGGAAGATGCCGCGGTTTGGGTAGCACACCTGGCCTAGCTTTCCATACCTAACGCACACCTGGGGACCCACCAGTCAGCCTGAGATTAACCTCCCTCTCCAACCCGAGGTCACCACTCCTGACCTATTTCCCAAGTTGATGGTTTAAACATAGCTCATCCACTAAAAGGTGACAAAGAAATGCTGATGGTAGCAGTTGCCTTGGGGAAAGGAAGTGGCAATCACGAGGAAGAAGGAAGCTTTAGTGTATTTCTCCTGGTATATCTAGATTTACGCTTTCATCGATGGGATTTTTATACTGAAAAGGTTCGCCCTTTCTTCAGTGGATAACATCACTATAACCCGATATGTTTTTCCTCCTAAAACAAAATGAAACCAAATCTCCTCCCATTTTTGCCAAGGAAAGTAGGTGGCACGCTTTTTTAACACTAGAGATTAGTCAGGATTTACCGGCTCAATATTTTTCTGGATATTTGAGCTGTGGGATCACCTTTTCATTGACTTGTTATGTCTAAGTTTTTAATGGGCTATCCAAAGTGGCATGCCCCACCTTTTTTTTTCACGGAGAGTTAGGAAACTAGTGTTTTGTAGGTTTGTCATGATCTCAATTAATTTTGCTTCTCGGTCTACATCTGAATACCTAAGGGAGTTGAACACACAGCCCAGTGCAAAGCAGCCTTTTGTCAGGGATGCCGCGGGGGCCACTCACGTTTTTTAGCACGGCCACCAAAGGAGGCAGGGCGCCACAGGCGATTAACTGCTGGATGTGTTGGCGGGGCCCAGCAGCCACGTTGCTCAGGGCCCAGGCTGCCTCCTTCTGGATGGAGGAGCGGGGATGCGTCAGGAGCTGGGGCAGCACACCCAAGATGCCCGCATCCAGGGCCAGCTGGGTCTGGTGGTCCGTTCCTGTGACAATGTTGCCCACGGTGCGGAGAGACGGGGTCTGGGGGACCGAGGTGAGAAGCATAATCAATATTGCAAATTTGTCATCGTGGAAGATAACCAAACTCCATGTCCTCCCAAACGTTTGTCGTACTGTTTGGATGGTTTTCCAGAAGGATGTGAATAATGATTCTATCCGTGATCCTCATCAACTCAGTGCATCCACGGCTGTTTACAGAGTTTAAAGGTACTTGTCAGCCTCCCAGTAGTTTCAGCTCAAGTGGGTCAGAGGTCAAGTGATGCATTTCCCAAACAGTGCTGTCCTTTTCACGTCCTTATAGTGGGCAAGTTGCTAAACTGATGGTCATCTTTATAATGTAATAATCTCTACTGAATTTGTATCGGGCATAAATATCACACTTCCTCCACATATTTAATTAGAGCTACTGAAGTGCCATGGCATTTGGGGGATGTATTCATAAAGATGCTCTCACTATCTTTGACAGTCCCTAGGACGGGTCTGTGTTTGGACTCAAGACAACTGTCCTAGGAGGGCCCTGGGTGTGTGTGTGCATACCCAGTACCTCAGTCGTGTTCAACTCTTTGTGGCCCCCATGGCCTGTAGCCCACCAGGCTCCTCTGTCCATGGGATTCTCCAGGCAAGAATACTGGAGTGGGTTGCCATTTCCCCCTCCAGGGGATCTTCCCAACCCAGGGATCAAACCCGAGTCTCCTCTGGCTCCTGCGCTGGCAGGTGGATTCTTTACCACTGAGCAACCTAGGAAGCCCAGGAGGGTCGACCGTGGGATTATTTTGGTTTCTCTGTACCATGCTGACAGCCCATCAACAGTTCTAGAATCTTCCTAACCTATCACACTAGGTATCTGCTACTCCAGTGAGAGGTGTAAGTAGTGCCATAGGCCAAACACAGCCACGCCAGTCTGCTGCATTTGGGCCCCGAGCCCCCACGATAAACAACTTCTGACGATGTCTTCACACCTTCATGCCCTCAACACTATCCCCAAACTAGCCTTGACTTCTGAGCAATGATACGCTCATCTCTGAATGGATGATCGTGAAGTTTGCATAATACACAATATTAGGCATAAAAATCAAAAGGGGTATCCGTGCTTCAAACTACACGTCCAGCGAAGTACATTATGCAAGTGACGTACATCACAGAGTCCTGTGTTTGATATTGGCTTTACTTACTTTCCACCTGTGCCTAACGTAGTCTAAGGCAGCCAGCTGGGGAGAGGACAAGGGGGAACTTTTACACTTGAGTGAGAAAGTCAAATGTTACGAGCTTTACATGAAAATGTGCACACACATACCCCAACTTAGTAACATCTACATGCAGAGACCAGCAGCAGGAGAGGTCAAGAAAGACTAGTGCGCTAGGGACTTTCCTAGCGGTCCAGGGGGTGTGGGTTCGATCCCTTGTGGCCAAATATCCAAAACATAAAGCAGAGTATTGTAACAACTCAATAAAGACTTTCACAATGGTCCACATCAAACGAAAAATTCTCAAAACAGAACACTTCACTAGGTGGAGGGATTATAGGCAATTTTAACTGGTGCTTCTCTACCTTTTCCAGTTAGCAGATTAAGAGAAAGTGAGTCATTGAATACCCCCACGATTTTGGATCGAAGTTGATTCAGATCTTTGGTTACAGAGCAGCAGAGTCCAGGGAAACACAGAGGACCAGCTTTGTTCCAGGTGAAGGATGAATACCAACAGGGAAAGACGGGAGGGTGAGGAAGAAGAGAACCTGCTCAAATGATGACGACCTGTGAACGCTAACCTGAAGGCCCCTAAGGAGACCAATGGGACCCGGGACACTTACCAAGACATTGAGTTCCGAGCTGCACATAAGCTCAACCAGCCTGGGCAGGACCCCGGTGTCCACCACCTGGCCAATGCGCGCATCGCAGCCGTCTGTGAGGTAGGACAGGGCCCAGCAGGTGTCCGAGAGGACCTCTCTGTCTGGGTGCCCCAGGAGGTAAAAGAGGATGGGCAGCATCTGCTTCACCACGTGGTCGGAGGGGTACGGGTTCTTGTTTCGGCACAGGTTGGACAGGGTCCAGGCAATGTTGCGCAGGAATGGGACCTGTAACGAGGAGACTGCGGCTAGCACTGGGTAGGAAGAAGAAGGAAACCTGCCCACGGCAACGCGTCCCAGCCATCCTCGATCAATAGTATTGACCCGGAGGAACCAAAGCGTTTGAGCTTCAAGCAGGTATTTGTTCTAGGCGATAAGCCCTGGAGGGGCACAGAGAAGGAGCTTTGTTTTCATGTTGCTGTGGTTTTTTTAAACTAGAGAGCAGCCCCCACTCGCTGCAAGTAGAGAAAGCCCTTGTGAAGCAACGAACACCCAGCACAGCCAAGAATAAAACATTCATTCATTCATAAAAAAGCAAGCAGCTGGCCAGTTTAGACTTGGCTGAACTCTGCTCTGGCTGACCTCGCCCGGCTGGATGACACACAGGTACGCGCCATCTAGACAGACAAGCGCAGCTACCTTCCCGTGTTGCTGCAACGGTGCCTCTCACTGGCTTCAGCTTAATATGTACAACCAAGGCCCCGATTCCTTCTCCCCTTTACCCTCCCCACATCTCTAGAAGGAGGGTCCTCTAAACAACCTAACCTGAAACCTGGGGGCAATCCTCGCTTCTTTCTGCCTCCCCCTTCTGTGCCCATCACAGCAGCAAGCCAGGTCCACGTGCCCCTCCATCTCCCTCAGCTCTAATCCTATGACTGCAGCCAGGGGGCCTTTCTGGAAGGTCAGGTCACTTCCCTTCCTGCCGTGACATCCTCCAGAGGCTTCCGTTTGCCCCCAGACTGACATCTATGTCCCTCGCCTCTCCTGCCATCCGTCCTGCACTGTTCTCTGCTTGCAAGCTCCCTTCGTCATGCCAGCCTTTTTCCAGCTCAGCATATCAGATTCTCTCTCACCTTGAGGGCAGGGCATGTGGCCCCTTATTTTTTTAAATAGACTTCTCTCTCTCTCTCTCTCTCTGGCCATGCCAGGTAGTAGTTGCTGCAGCTGAGATCTTTATTGAGCCTGTGGGCTCCAGTTCCCCAAACAGGGATCAAACCCAGCTACCCTGCATTGGGAACCATGAGTCTCAGCCACTGGACCGCCACGGAAGTCCCTCCCTTGACATTCAGAAGCAGCCTTCTCGTTTTTGTTTAAGGCAAATCTAGAACCCAAATTTCATTCCTAACCCAGGGAGTCCTCTACTGTCGCCACAGCAATCCACGTGGACTGTAAACTTCGAAACTAGACCCTCTTTTACTACCCAGGAACAGTACTGGTGAAACACTAATTCTTTCTGTGCCCCTTGAATAGAGAGCTCAGCCACCTACTTTTGCAAGATTGTAAGTTTAGAAAAACTTCCAGTGGCTCTCTTCCAACCTCCACCCCCACTCCAAAGAAAGATCAGCATTACCCTGAGGACAAACGTGACATCAGCCTCTCCCCAGAGTGATGCCCAGTCCGAGGCCTTGCTCATCATCGCTGTTGCAAGGGGCTGGGTAGGCCACATGGCCTAGCATTGGTTTGGAAGCACATTCCCCATTTCCCAACTTTGGGAACTTGTATACCGAGCTAGTGAACTTCATCAAAAAGACACTCAACTGGTATGCTTGACGAAACCAGGGTTAGCAGATGTGGAATGGCATCACTCGCGATAACATTGTCTCTGAATTCTGGTCCATCACCTACAAATAGATAAGAACACAACACTCTAAGAGGGAACAGAGAGAGTCCTAGGGTGGATGACAAATTCTTCAAAAGGCTCTGAAAAAGATGAGAAGCCAAAACTCATTCCTGGGTTGGGCAAGCAGATAGCATAATTATGAACTAGACCCCTGGGTCTCCAACATGTTGGTCGAAGAGATGGTCTGATGTGGAAAACAGCCACCACACAGCAGGGGTTGCTAGAAGCGTGGTATCTGGGAGATGATGGTCTCATCAAGGAGCCAGCCAACCGGACCCGGGGAAGTGTGCTCTAAATGTTGGCGGCATTTCACAGCATGGCTCTCGGGAGACACGGGAGACAAAGGCCACTAGACACCAAACTGTCTTCCCAGAAGGCTTTGGCAACTCCCAAATGCAACTCAGAACAAAGTATGGGAGACAGATAGATGCTAGCCAACAGCCATCTGCTACTCGGGGTAGAAGATCAACTTTAGACCCTAGACACCTCAGCCCTTCAACCACCAGGCAAGGCATAAGCTACACTACACTACATCACCGATTTTGCCTGTTCCTTACTGCACTGAGCAAAATGAGAGATGAAATCTCTGTAATAGATGCTTTACTTCTGTGAGCATTTAAAAAGCAGACTTATTTTATATTCTGTTTGCTGATCCCATCACGTGAAGTCCTTGGAGGTCTAATCACACTGTTTCTGCTAATGCGGTCATGGAGGACTGTTGACTCTCTGAACTCGAAATTGCTAATATTTGGTTGATCTTAATTTGTCAAAACCCTGAGGGGCCCAGTTGAGTTTTTCCTCCCCAAGAGACATCTCATTTATATTCAGCCTGGGATCCTGGATTTTCCACCAGGGCAGCCTTCCTCCCCAGCTTGTGCTTTCTTGGGCCATGCAGGGAGCACAGCATGCAGGCCTAAATCCGTGAGGCCGATCTTAGGATCGTGTTTTCAGGGGGAGAATTTTCCCCTACACTGAGCAAACATTTCTGTGTGTGTTCCCTGGGCAACTTTCACTGAAGGTAGAATTCTTTTACAGTCCTGGGTGATGTAAGGGTCTGTCAGAATATCCCCAGCTTCCATGAGCACGTTCAACAGAGATTTGTCTTTTGTTCCTGAAGCCACTGAGGCTGGAAGACCCCAGTCTTGGCAGAGGTCCCGAAGCAGCCTGGAGCTTCAGAACACAACAGGTCACCTAGTTTCAGCTTCAGTTTTTGGCCTCTGAACTTGACTCTGAGTTTCGGTAAAGCCCGTTCTACTCTTGCCAGCGTTGCTAGGTATTTGTATGTTCAGGAGTGTCTGATCTACAGCATTCCCTGAAGCGCTCCCCTGGCATGCCACATGCCCGGCCCACTGTTTCCTAGCTCCCCGGTGGAGAGAGCCTCACCTGCTATGTTCCCGAGGGCCCACACGGCCTGTTCACACACAGTCATGTGAGGGGAAGACAGGAGCTCCACCAGGGGCTGGATGGCACCCCCATCCACGACGGCGCGAGTCAGCTCCGAGGCCCCTGAAGCGATGTTGGTCAGAGCCCAGGCTGCCTCGAACTGCAAGCGGGGGTGAAAGGACGACTTCAGGAGCTCCACCAGCCTGGGGATGAGTCCCGCGTCCACGATCAGCTTCAGAGGAGGGTTCTTCTCCCGGGACAGCATTTTCCTTTGCAGTGTGAGAGCAAAGAAAGACAAGAACATATCCTGTGAGTCAGGAAGGGAGAAGCCCCTTTTTGGATGTTCTTGGCATTCCTAACTATCCAATGAGACAAACGGCTGGGCCAGAGCTCCTTCGGATCCTCACGCTCAGCCCGTGGCACTTTGCGGGGATGAAGCAGCATTATTGGTTATTATCTATGAGCCACCATTTCTGCAGAGGCCAATTTAAATGAAGCCATTCATCTCTGACAACACTTGCATATCTTAAGCTGTTCTCAAGGACAGTGTAGAGGAGCAATTTCATCTCACTTTTGGATGGACTTGCTTTTTCCTACATCGTGTGGGTGTTTCGCCACTGTCAAGAGACCAAAGAGGCCAGTGGAATCCGGCTAGGAACCCGTCAATGATACAAGTCTGTTTGTGATACCTGGCTGCTTGGGTGGCCTGGAAACATAGTTCTGGATCTGAGGCATTGATACCACTGATTATTTCTTGCAGGGTGAGGCTGACCTGTATAAGGAGACACAGATTCAAGTCAGAGTCTCTGCCAAAAGGAACCATGAAGGTCATCTAGTCTCGCCATCTACCTGATTAGAAGCAGCTGGCTTGAGCAGTACATCTCAAGCTGCCTGCTGGTCTGTATTAGGAGAGGGAAGAACTCTTGGTGGGCTCATAGGTCTCACAGATTCGTGGGACACTTCCCATGCTCTGGGGGAGGTAATTCCTCTTATCACTTGGGTCCCCAGAGCCTTTTCCTCCCATACAAGCTAGTGGGAAGCTAGCGGGACTTCCCTGGTGGTCCAGTGGTTAAGAAGCCACTTGCCAGGACAGGAGACATGGATTTGATCCCTGATACGGGAAGATCCGGGCTTCCCTGGTGGCTGACAGTAAAGAATCTGCCTGCAATGCAGGAGACCTGGGTTCAATTCCTGGGCTGGGAAGAACCCCTGGAGAAGGGAATGGCAACCCACTTCAGTATTCTTGCTAGGAGAATTCCATGGACAGAGGGGCCTGGCAGGCTACAGTCCATGGGGTCACAAAGAGCTGGGGACGGCTGAGCGAACTACCACTTGGCACTTTTTTCTTTCTTCCACTTTCAGGAAGACCCCACATGCCCCGGGGCAACTAAGCCTGTGCAGCTCAACTGCAGAGCCTGCGAGTGCCCTGGAGCACGTGCTGCACGGGGAGAAGCCTGAGCACCGCAGGCAGGCAGCCCCCTCTCGCCACAGCTAGAGGAAGCCCATGCAGGGCACTGAAGACCCGGTGCGGCAAGGAGGAGGACGTGCTAGGGGCGTCAGCAAAAATGGCAGTCAGGACCGCGAAATGCTGCTCCACAAAAGCAGCAACAAACCTGAAAAACAGAAGCAACTTTTCTACAACTCTGGAAACTGACCCAAAGTTTGCAGCAATTTGTTCTATTCAAGCCCAAATGGGTTT
This sequence comes from Procapra przewalskii, assembly GCA_006410515.1. Taxonomy (NCBI): domain Eukaryota; kingdom Metazoa; phylum Chordata; class Mammalia; order Artiodactyla; family Bovidae; genus Procapra; species Procapra przewalskii. The sequence continues at coordinate 1,370,074 of SJYF01000191.1, read as the reverse complement.
ACTCAAGAAAACTAACTCCCAGAAAGAACAGCGAGGTCGGCAGCGTTCTGCCTTGCCTTATTCCCACCCCTCCTCCCCCAGCTCCGTGGGCGTTTCAAAAACCAATAGCCCAGCAGGCACTGGAGGAGGCAGAACAGGTTCATTCTCCCTTAAACCTCATTCTCAAAGACTTATTATTTGACCCTTCTGGTGGTTTCCTGCGAGATCCCATTTTTAAGATTCTATTTTATTGGGCTCAGACCTCACATAAAAAAAAAAGTCTTTTTCCTGGAGGTTATTTGTTAAAAACAATTCAAGGTAGTGGTACAAATTCGCAGTTGCTTGGGGTGAGAGGGGGTTAGATAATAGTTGGGGGCAAATAATAGACTAATTACACATTTTTGCGGTGGGGGCTGTGCTGCATGACATGGGGGATCTTAGTTTCCTGACCAGGGATCAAACTGGTACCCTCTGCAGTGGAAGTACGGAGTCTTAACCACTGGACCACCAGGAAATTCCAAGAGACATACATCAGTCAAAGGCAAAAAAGAGCTGAAAGGAAAGGAACCAAAAAAAATATACCATGCAAAAAGCAACCAAATGGAGCTGGAGTGGGTACACTCATATGAGACAAAACAACCTTTAAGACAAAAGTTGTTATTAAGGACAAAGAAGGACATCTTATAATAACAACAGTCAATTCATCCATTAAAAGATATAATAGTTATAAACACATATTCACCTAACAACAGAGCCCCAAGCTGTGCACAGCAAAAACTGACAAAATTGAAGGGAGAAAGAGAGAATTCAACAATAACAGCTGGAGACGCTGAACCCCGCACTCAATGGATGGAACAAGCAGATACCCTAGCAACAACATAACAGACGACTTAAACATCGCTGCTAAGCAATCAGACCCGAGAGACAGCTACACCAATAAACAGAATTACATTCTTTTCAAGGGCACATGGAATATCCTCTGTGATAGACCATATATTAGGCCATAAAGCATGTCTCAGTACAGCTGAAAAGACTGAAGTCATGCAAAGTATATTCTCTAGCCACAGTGCACTGAAATTAAAAACAAATAATTAAAAAAAAAACAGGAATAAAATTAGGGACATAACTACCAAATTTACAGAATTAAAATTATAGACTCAATAAACAGAGTACACCAACAAATTAAATGTTCTAGATGAAAAGAACAAATTCCAAGAAGCCCAAATCACCAAAAGTGACTGAGAAAATCTGAAGAGACCTATAACAAGAAATTGAAGTACTGATTTTTTTAAATTCCACAAAGAAAAGCCCAGACAGAGAAAGTTTCACTGGTGAACTTTCACAAACACTTAAAGAAGAAATTACCATATGGGCCTGGAAGTCATCCCAGGATTTGCTTTGAGGGAGGTTGAGATGGATGGAGAAGGGAAGAGAAGCCACAGCATTCAAGTCCGAGCTAAGACTTGACAAGTTGAGCAACTAGACAGATGCCTCTGCTGAGAGAGAACCTTCGTGACCCCTCATTTCCTGTTTCTGGCTGAATGGAAGCAAGTGAATTTTCATTGGGAAGCAGCACCTTCTCTGTCTCCTGTTAGATCCCAGGCTTATGGCCACAAGATAACGACACCTAGCTTTCTGACAACATCAGTTTAGTTCTTATGACCTCTCTACTCCTTTCCTTAAAGGGCCTCAGTTAGAACTTGCAAGTTCTCAATCAAACATTTTAAGGGCAGAGAAACTCACTAAGGACGTATTCTTACACCCAGCTGCTCTAAATGCCATGCTCCCGACGTACCCCTTTGGTCTGCTGGTCAGAAGGGCCAAGTGAGACATCGGTGATGTTCCTCCTCTTCAAGGCCTGCTCATCCTTCTTGGCTTTCCGGAGCTCCAGGCTGACCGCTATCCTCTGCTGCCGCCTCGCCTGATGAGGGAAGGAAAGAATGGGAGCCCTTAGAGCTGGGGGTGGGGAGCAGGTTGCCACCAAAAGTAGTCTTCAGAACACACTTCAAAGCATCTGATTTCACATTTCAGCAACAGGCTGAAGAGTTCAGATCACACAGCTGGTCAACAGTCAGCTCGGTTCACCTCCTGGCTTTCTCCTCCTATACCACCTCTAGAGAGTCAGTCTCCCTCCCAAAGTGAAGAAGTTCATGTTTGCCCACTGTCAGGTACAAAGACATCTGAGCTGGAAATCCCATTGCCCTAAATCTGAGCGCATCTTCATTGGTGCTAATTAGTTCCAGAAAAGCAGGTTTGGGCCTGCCCTCTGTGAGCACCCAGGTGGGGCAGGGGCCTGAAGGGAGCACCTAGACCCCAAATGGCCTCGACCATTTCCACTGATGGGTATCAGCCTATATTTCATTCAAGCCTTGGTCTAATCCCAAGAGTTTTACTTGGACACTAGAGGAAGAAGATGGAAATTCTAAAAAACAAACCAAAAAACAAATTCTCCTTTTAGCGGGCAAAACTCGGACTTCACAGTATTGAGAATCCTGGGGAAATGATCTACTCTTTTTGGATGGGTGAGTTTGGGGTTGAAGACTTTAAAACAGTGATTATAAGGAAGTCCGTGTGTATTAGATACTTGTGGTTCTTTAAAGAAGCTATTTAATCCTTTCTTGAAAATAGGGTCGGGGGAATTCTCTGGTGATCCAGGGGTTAGGACTCGGCAATTTTACTTCTGGGTCCCTGGTTCAGTCCCTGGTCTGGGAGTTAGGTTCCCACAAGCCACATGGTGCAGCCAAAAGAAAAAAGGAAGAAACTAGAGTCACTGTGGCGTTCTCTGAAAGGGCGGGGGCGCTCTGGGGGCCTGAGGGACCAGTTGCTATGCTGTCCCATCACTAAGTGGCCCTTCCCCAAGGAGGGCGCTGTACCCTCGGCTTCTCCCTTCTCATCTCCTGACCCCTCCCCCCGCTGTCCACATAGAGAGTTCTATTCCTGTGTTCTAACCGGCTTCCCTTAATCTGCGGTGGTCTAGGAAGACAGACAAGCCACGTTTGTTGGAAGTAAGTAAAAAGAAACTGGCTCAGGATAGTATCCTAACTGGGCAACTGCGACCTTGTGCTTTTCTTATCCTCTCTGTCTTTCAGATTCCCAAGCCATAGCCGACTTGACACGTCAGTCAAGATACACAGACATAGGGCACAGAGCTGGACAGGAAACATGGAGACCAGAGAAGCTGAATGAGGGTCAGACTCACACACAGCACAGACTCCCTGGCCCAGGCCTCATGCTGAGCCCAGCAGAGAAAGCAGTCTGGACCTTTCACTCCTGAGTCCTATTTCTTTAAAAGGCATGCTTGTCGGTACTTGTGTTTCCAACATCTCAGCTCCTTGATGAGCCCCCTTGACATGCAGAGCTGCAGGTAAGCATCTATATACCAGGCACTTGACACCCTACCAAGACTCTTGGAGGTAGGTTATCAGCCCTGTTTTATACATGAAGAAACTGCTGTTCTGAAGTTTAACAGTTTCAAGAGCACATGGAGACCCTAATTTGAGTCTACAGTTGTCCAACAAAGTCCATGAGGCTTGATCCTCCCCACCTTCGATATTTTATTATGAAATTTTCAAACATACAGAAAAGTTAAAAGGATTATTCGATGAATATCCATGCACTTACCCACAAAGAACACTCTGCAATACTTGCTTGGTAACCCTATCTTCTCCCAGCCTTCACTCTATTTTTAATGCATTTCAACCATATGCCTCTTCTTTTTGTGTGTGCAGTACATGGGATCTTAGTTCCCCAACCAGGGATCAAACTTGCGATCCTTACAGTGGAAGCATGGGGTCTTAACCACCGCACTCACCCTGACAGAGTAAGGCATTCCTTCATACTCACGGATGCATCTTTGCCCCGATACTTAAATTTTCTCAGCCTCTCTTCCGGAGCATCCAAAGTTGGCATGTTGACTGGAAGAAGTAAAGCACCTGTAGGTAGGACAGTTTCAAAGAGATTTTCAGGGCCCAGTATGTGGTTACTATGTTAAAGCCATCTGGACTCTAAGCCCTTAAAGGCCCCGCAGCGCAACAAGGAGCAGACTTGGGAAGTCAGCATCCACAGGCACCACGCACCAGCTGAGCAGACAAGGAGCCTCATGGGAGTTCAGAGGGGGCCAGCCCAGGGCTGCAGCGGTAAGGGAAACGTACTGCTTCTGGGGACAGTCTGGCTTGAAGTTTATTTTGACGGCTAGGGTAGGCTGGAAGGAAAGCACAGAACCCTTCCACGTGGCTGGGTCCAAGGACTTCTGTACAGAGTATACGTACAGGACGCGGAGGACCCCGAGCAGGCTGTGATAAGGAGACGGTCTTCTCCTTCCACACGGGCACGTTAGTTTAGGACTTTATTAAGCATGACCCACTCCTAATTCTTCGGAAGGCTTCTTCCACCGGGTCCAGCCCATGGTCATCTCTCACCCACACCCTGGCATCTGCCTCCGCTCTCTTCTCCCTGCTTCTGCTACTGCTGTGTTCCACTCTGATCTCGACAGAAAGCCAGGCCAGCATCGAAAAAGAAACTGACTGTGTAATTTCCCCCACTTTTTTCCCCTCACCCTCTACTGGATGCCCACTGATCTTAGAAGAAAACTCAGATTCACCAAGATGCCCACCCTACACAAGCTGGCCTCAGCCTCCTCGCCCCAACAACTCTTTCCTATTTAAGAAGCTAAGTATCTTCTCAATCATCTGTTTCGTTTTCTCCACAGCTTTTACCATCGCCCAGTACGTTCTCGTTTGTGCATCTTCCCCTCCAAACTCCCAAAGACAACGGGATCATGAGTGTCTTAGGTACGATTCCTCAGGCCCCTCACGATGCGTGGCCTGCAGTAATATCTGCTGCATGAGAGCAGTGAGCAACAAGCTCACGAAAGGAGATGGCGCTTCATTAGCGGAGGTTCTTCAAATTGGGCCAAGACTGGACTTTCTACAGGGCAGTATGTAATGGCCTTTCTTACAAGTGTGCAGTGAATATCTAAGTATACAGGATGGGCTGGACTACATTATACAGAGAGAAAACTGGATGAAGATAACCAACAGACTCTTCTTGAGAAGAGAAGAGCTGGGGATAATTTTGGTGGGAATGATTAATTTAGACATACCGACTTGGATGGGATGGTGTCGACACCTTGGAGAATTCTGTAAATAAGGAGAGAGCCAAGGAGAGAGAAGAGGAATTCTGAGTGAAAACTGAGCAAGAATTGAGTCTTGGTGACACTCTTATTACGGACCAAGAGAACGAGGGCTGTTCTGCATGGCAGTAAAGAAGGAAGACCTGAACTGTGGTGTTGGAGAAGACTCTTGAGAGTCTCTTGGACAGCAAGGAGATCAAACCAGTCCATCCTAAAGGAGATCAACCCTGAATATTCACTGGAAAGACTGATGCGGAAACTGAAGCTGAAATACTTTGGCCACCTGATGCAAAGAGCCAACCCATTAGAAAAGATGTGAATGCTGGGAAAGATTGAAGGCAAAAGGAGAAGGGGACGACAGAGGATGAGATGGTTAGATAGCATCATTGACTCAATGAACATGAATTTGAGCAACTCCAGGAGATAGTGAAGAACAAGGAAGCCTGTTTGCTGCAGTCCACGGAGTTGGGAGGAATCAGACACAACCTAGCGACTGAACGCACACATATATGTGTGACTGAAGCACTTGGCTGTACACCTGAAACTAACACGACATTGTGAACCAACTGTACGACAATTTAAAAAATGTAATGAAGTAACATTAACAGCAAGGGAGAGAGTGCCCTGTTTTGCAAGTGGGGAAATCATCTCAGGCACCATTTGCCAAAGTGCCTGCAGCCGTTAAGCCCCAGAGCCAAGAAATCAGCCTAGGTCTGACTGCCATGCCATGGTTTGGTTCACCGTGCTTTGTAGCCGGTCATCTATAACAAAATCAGATTAGGAAACACCAAGTCTCCACCGTGGCTGGCACCTAACACGTGGGGGAGATGTTGGAAAATAGGCACGCGCACATTTTAGGCAATGGAAATAGCAGAGGCCGCTTCTGAAACGCTCTGTGTTGCCACCTCATTGCTGCATCTTGCTGTTAACTGAGCCCCGCCAGCTCAGTTCGTGAGGCTGTCTGAACGCGCACAAGAGGCTGGTTTGGTACGCGGGGATGAAATGCTTTTGCTTCTGGGGAGACCCAAGGCAAGGCCTCATTCTAGGACTGTTGCCATGGGAACCACGCATCCTTCTGCCACGTTCCAGAAGGTATGGCCGTAAGGTAACCGGGAAGTAGCGGGTTTAAGATGATCACCGCTTTCCTTCAGATCAACTGTCAACGGGGATTCCCCAGCAGTCCAGTGGTTAGGACTCCGCAATTTCACTGCTGTGGGTTCAGTCCCTGGTGGAGGAACTAGGATCCTGAAAGACGTGCAGTGCAGCCAAAAAAGAAAGAAAGAAAACAAAAATCGAGTGGAAGGCCAATATCAGCTGGCATAAGGAGATAAAGCTCGACTTCAGATCAGAGTCCTCCCCTCTCCCCAAAGCAGTTTGAAAGCCACAGATGTGGCCACGCCACTTCATCTGGGGACGTTCTGCAAAGCCAGCTGCAGAGCCAATCCTTCTGGCTTTCACGAGCTTCCCCCCTCACAGCTCAAACGCGCTTCCTTCCCCTCCCACGGCTATCTGCAGCACCAGGAGCGCTGGCTACCCCATCATCCTTCCCAAGCCGGAGGCTTTGAATCAGGGGCCGAAGTCAAAGTCAGTACCTTTCTTCACCCAGTCTCCAAGTGTGAGATCTAGAGAAAGCCCAGCTGGTTACTTAGGTAAACATCACGCATTTGGGGGGGCTGATAAGCTGATACCCCTCCCCTCAACCTTAGGCCAGTGCTGCTGCTTCCCACACAGTATGAGACCCCTTCCCTGGATGTCGGGTGGCAGAAGCCCACCTAAGGGATCCTCCCTCCCCAGCCATGTTTAATTAACGGCACTGAGTTACTTTCTCTGATTGGGGCGTTATAGGCCATTTGGTTTTTTCTATCCTTTCCTAGATAGATCTAGTCAAGCCTTGCCGTTGAGCATCTTTCGTGAACCCAGAACTGTTTTGGATTAAGATATGTCTCATCGCCCCAGGCTTGGCTTCTGCAAGTACAATTTTTCTGATTCTAAATTAATGCGTGTTCACAGCTTCAGAAAATGAAATACTCCAGAAGCGTAAAGAGCATTAACTCCCAATAACCCCACTCCTCCCCCAAGTTAACCTTTACAAACCCACACCACCACCTTCTACGCACCCTAGCGGCTCTGCACGAGCACCAGGGTGCTGGCTACAGGAGGGGAGCCGATTACAGACACGGTTAGCGACACGTTCATTTCTCCACTTCGTCTGTACTGGGGACATCTTTTGATGTGTTCACATCTACATCACTAACAGCTGCTTCTTCAAACAAAGTGGGATTTAAGTGAAAACCATGCATTGGGTTGGAGTGAGGGAGGTTAATTCTCCAGGAAGGACTGAGCCAACCTTGGCTCCAAGGTCAGCAAATAGGCACCTCTGGGGCTGGAGTGGGGCCCCCGGGGGAGGAAGGGTCTCCAGGTCCAAGGACCACCCACCTCCTGGCTGGAAGCAGGGAGTGATAGAGCCAGGCTTCCCTCCAGGGCCCACCCTGACCAAGATGGAAGGCACGTGTCATAGCAAGGAGGAGGCAAGCGACCAGGCCTCGTCCCATGACCCACCTCCAAGGCTGCAGAAGGCTTTGTTCCTCACGTGAAAACTGCCCAGGGGTACTTCCGGGAGGGAGACACCAGAATACAGGTCTACAGGCTACCGTGTTGTTGATGCAGCCCCAGGCACCCTGCCACCCCCCCCACCTGAGCTCTGCAGGGTCAGCAGCCCCCA
>SJYF01000191.1:1326294-1339659 GCA_006410515.1 Procapra przewalskii | reverse complement strand
CCTCGCCTCTTGCATCTCCTGCATTCGCAGGTAGATTCTTTACCGCTAGCACCACCCGGGGAGCCATTATTCCTACTCCAGGGGTTCTTCCTGACCCTCGCCTCTTGCATCCCCTGCATTCGCAGGTAGATTCTTTACCGCTAGCACCACCCGGGGAGCCATTATTCCTACTCCAGGGGTTCTTCCTGACCCTCGCCTCTTGCATCTCCTGCATTCGCAGGTAGATTCTTTACCGCTAGCACCACCCGGGGAGCCATTATTCTTGGTCATTAAGACCTAATAGCACCAAGACAATGAAAGTGACCTGAGAGAAGCAGCCCCAGCCTGTACAACAGTCTTGGAAACAATCCTCTTTTTTCTCCAGCACCCGGGGAAGCCCTGGCTCTCGCTGGTGTTTCTTTCCTGCTCCTCCCTCAGCTGAGCCACGATGCCCCGTGCATACAAAGGTGAGTGTGGGGCTAATACGGACCAGATGCCCTTCCTGGCACCTCCCAGTGAGGGGAGGATTGAAGCCATGAACCAGCCCTGTGACATCAAGAGGTCCTGCTGGGTCAAGGATGAGAAGGAGGGCTTCATCGCTGGGGAGAACAAGTCTGAACAGGGTGACCAAGTCACCATGAAGACGATCACCAACAAGCTGGCTGGGAAATGGCCATCAGGATGAAACTGAGCTTTAGGAGTGGTGGACCCCCAGGACTCAAGAGGCAGGGTGGCAAGAAGAGCTGATGCTCCTGAGTCTTCCGTGCTGGGTTCACGTGCAGACTCAATGACACTCAACCTGTGGGGCCCTAAGCAAAACGCTTTCCCTCTCAGACTTTTGGTTTTCTTACAGTAGAGATTCCAGTGTGATGTGACATGAAAGTATTTTGCATGCTCTGTGAAACAGTGAATGTGTGGAAGAGATCGTAACAAGAGTTGAGCGTGTGTGAGCGCTTAGTCGTGTCCGACTGACTCTTTACAACCCCATGGACTGTAGCCTGCCAGGCTCCTCTGTCCATGGGATTCTCCAAGCAAGAGTACTGAGTGGGTTGCCATGTCTTCCTCCAGGGGATCTTCCTGGCCCAGAGATCAAACTTGCATCTCCTACAGCTCCTGCATTGGCAGGCAGACTTTTTTTTTAACCACTTAAGCCCCTTGGGAAGCCCATCATGAGAGTTACTTATCTTTAAAGCCCCAGACAGCTCGCATGTGGAATCAATTTTCTGAGAGTGAGGAGGAGCATCCCATCCATCAGGAAGTTGCGTTATGTGCCCATGCTGGTGTGAGGACTGTGAGGCAGGACCTGGAATACCCTGGGCCGCCCAGGTGAGCTCTCCAGCGTGGTGAGCTACAGATGGTGGCACCGAGCCCGCTGCTGCGTGGCGGTGCTGAGCTGGGGCTGCCTTATTCTGGCTTGTAAGGATCCACCCCTAAACATTCAGGGGCTTTGCAGGTGGTCGTTAAACCTCTGGCATCCTGGTGTCAGCCAGGGTGGAAATGACAAAAGGTGCAAACCATGGATTTTCCCCCATATAGCTGGTTTACTAGCACAGCTCTCTCTGTTGGTCCACAGAGTATCCAGCTACAAGGACTGACTTCAGAGAGTGGCTAGAAAATTTGGTTTAGGAGACCCCTCACCTGGGGCACACTCCTGGGGAGACACTGGATATTTCGCTTAATCCTTTTAATAATCTTATGGTAGTAGGATGTATGAACCCTGTTTTGCAGAAGATTAAAGAGATTTTAGGTAACTTGCCTGCAGCCACAAAGACAGTGAATGATGAATTCAGATTCAAAGCTTGCTGGATTCGGCCTCACAGAGAACAGACTTAGGGTTGCCAGGTCAAGAGTAGGGGAAAGAGACAGGGAGTTTGGGATCGACATCTACACTCTGCTGTGTTTAAAACAGATGACAAACAAGGTAGGTCCTACTGTATAGCACAGGGAACTCTGCTCAGTGTTACATGGCAGCCTGGATGGGAGGAGAGTTTAGGGAAGAATGGATACATGTATATGTGTGGCTGAGTCCTTTTGCTGTCCACTTGAAACCATCGCAATATTGTCAATTGGCTATACTCCAATATAAAATTAAAAGTTTTAAAAAAACTGATAAATCTAGAAAAAAACACACACACACAAAGCTTACTATATCTGGCTCCAACGTCCATGCCCCTTCTACAGCATCACCTCATCTTTCACGTGGACTGCGGGTGGGGGGTGGGGGAGTGCATGGGATCAGGGCTTGATTGATTTCAGGGATAAGGGTACAGAGACCTTCCATGACCAGAACTTGCAATATCTAAGCTTTACTCTGTGCCTCGCCCCTCTTTGAGAGGAGTGGCCACAGGAAAACCGAGGCTACAGCTGGGGTCCAGTGGGTTTGAATATGAAAGTCAAGATTAACATGCAGGAGAAGCATCCTTCTCAGAAGGGCAGGGCACTGCAGTGTTGCCAGGAATGATGGGTGATGAGGGCAGAGGCCCCAGTTTGGGTACAGTTTAAGGACAACACAACTTCTGGGAGCGTCTGCGGTAGACACGCGGAGAGCCGGGTTTAGGACAGAACAGATCGACTCATCTGGCTCTTAATGATAAAGCCACAGAACTCCATTTCTCTGCTGGGGCTGAAAGACAAGTGTTTGCCTGTGGGCGAGGCCCAGAGATCAGGAAACTACCAGAAATGGACCCTGAATGAAATCTAGCTGGAGTTACTGTGGGCGTGGTGACCATTACTGGGTGTATTTTCCAGAACCATCAAGATTTCAAATTATCTGCCTGTTGAACTCATAAATTATTAAAAGTCCCAGAAATCCCAGTAGGTGTTTGAGCCTCACATCTCAGGCTTCAGGCAGCGGAAAGATATTTGTTTTCTCGATCACGTGTCTTGAGCTTTGGCCCCAGATGCTGCCACATAAGAGCCGCTAGCTTCCATTTACAGCGGAAAAGCTGGGGTGCAGAGTGGGGATGGGAATTTGTTGTATTCTTTTTACCCTAAAATACATATGGCTCATCGTTGTTAGTGTTTTGTGGGGTTTTTTGGTCTTATTTGCTAGCTTGCTTTCACTTTTATCCTTCAAGGTGCTTTAGTGGGAGCAGGGGAATGTCTTTTTTTAATGGGAACGTTCACTGCTATTTAGAAACAGCCACTAGTTCTCAAGGCAGAGGGCAAGAGTCACATCTCTGCACAGGGTCCCTGGGATCAATGAGCAAGTCCACCTACCAGAATGGACTTGGCTGAAAGAGAAGCACTGGTCAGAGATGGTCTGAATATAGGGAGGGAACATCAAGGTCTTTTTACTTGATGCCACTTCAGTCCATATAATCCTCCCAGCAACCAGCCAAGGGAGCCACTGTCGTCCCTACTTCAGAGAAAAGCGCCTAGAGCTCAGAGGGCCGTGGACGCTCCTCCCTGTCCCAAGCCGATGGGATGTGGCTGCACGTGGAGTTGGAGCCACTGATCCAGTTTTTTTCTTGACGCCGGAGAGCAGGTGGTACTCTGCCCGATGCTGCCGTGGGGTTGAGACAGTACTGTGTCCTGATGCGTGTGCTGTGTTTTGACCCTCAGACGCTCATCGTGATGAAACATGACATCCAGCAGACAGATGAACCCTCCCCAGTTCTACCAAGCCAGTGACGTGGCGGACATGACCTTCCTGAACGAGCCCAGCGTCCTGGACTATCTGCATCAATGCTACGTCAACACGAGGATCTGCGTAAGTGTCAGGGCCGGGGGGCAGAGGGGGTGGCTGCAGTTCTTCGGCCCCTCTCCTCCCTAACAGCTCCTGCGTGTTATGTCTGGGACAAGGGCAGAGGGACCATGCTTTTGACGGATCAGAACTTCCACCTCGAGGCTTTGGCACCTCAGTGATGGTACGATTTCTGTGGGCAGCTGACACACCCTTTGCTGAGGCTGTCATCCAGAAGTGCTCCTCCTGACCCCATCCCAGCAAACCCTCCAATCAAATCATTTCCCCCAGTGACGCCATCGGCTTCATTAAGCGTCTTTCCCTGTCCACCCATCCATGCTCCATCCATCCATTCACCTCTCCTTCCCCACTATTCTTCCATCTTTCATTTCTCCCTTCCTTCTATTCATCCATCCAACCATTCATTCATTCAACAAGTACTTTGCTAGGATCAGCACAGTGAGTTACCATCGCAGAAAGGAAAGAGGCACTCTGGTAGGACTGGGTGAGCTGGGGCCCCACTTCCAGGTCAGGGGACTTCCCTTCCCTGGGTGTTGGTGACAGTCAAGAGAGCTGCCGCTTGCTTCTTCCCCTTGCCCTATCTCAACACTGTTTCAGTTCCAGATTCAGACCTTCGGCGGCACCAGAGCTACAGGCGGTATTGGAGGATCTCTGGAAAGCTCTTGGGGTCATTTGCTGGGGCCACAGGCTGGTGGGCCATCACTGGATTTCACTCTGGGTAGAGCCACGTCCGCAGCCTGGCTGAGCCTCGAGCTTGCAGGAGAAATGTCTGTGTGGGCTCAAGGCCAAGCTCAGGGCCTGGGCTTGCTCAGAGCCCCCCTGCAGCTGGGCCCTTGCTCCCAAGGGTGGCCACACCACAATTCTGGGCTAAGAGACTGCATGCTCTGTGGAGAGTGGCCTGAGGAACCAGGGCAGGAGTCTCGTCTTAAATCCAAACACCTTGACTGAACCACTGACTGAAAACCTGGGGTAGGCAGGGCAGCCGCCCCCTCGTGTCCCTCCTGCAAGGGTTGGGGGGGGGGCCTCTCCTTTTCACTCTGGCCCAAACAGGGACAGAACTCGCTTCTAGTCTGCTCTCTCTGCCCCACCCCAACCCCCAAGACAGGGCTGGAGGGAAAGAGCGACTCAGGGGCTGGATCCCGGATGAGACACTGTGCGCCATCCTCTTACGTCTTTACGTGGGTTCTCTGCCTCTTCTCTTTGCTCCTCTTTCTTTGGGTTGCTTTCTATTTAACAAGGTTCCTTTTCAAAATGCAATATAATGCAGCTCCCCTAAGGAGAAGCTGGGGGTGTGTGCCCCTACTTGGACCCAAATGGAAGCTTTTTGAGTCAACATGAAAAAAGGCAGAGAGTGGAGGCACAGAGGTCAGTGTGAGTGTCCACCAGGAGAAGTTCGGGGCCCCTGGATTTGGCCATTTTCTGCCCTCACTTATTCTGCCCTCAAATAATTTCTCTCACTACTTCATTGGTTTTTCTGATTTTTTTTAAATGGGATGATTTCCTGAAAAATTTGCCATAGGGTAAAAGAGTATGTTCTTAAGAGTAGACCAATCCTGTTGCCCACCAGCTGGCGGATTGTGTCCATGAAGTAAGAACTCCATGAACTGTCATGGAAAACCTCCCCCAAGAAGTAAATCCAAAACTCAAGATATAAGAGTATCATGTATCATTTCTATGTGAAATCTAAAATACGACAGAAATGAACACGTCTACAAAATAGAAAGCGACCCACAGACATAGAGAACAGACTTGTAGTTGCCAAAGGGGATGGGTACAGGGTGGGACGGGGAAGGAGCAGGACTTTGGGGTTACCACATGCAAGCTATTATCTATAGGATGGCTAAACAATGTGTTTCTACTGGACAGTATAGATAACTATATTCAATATTCTGTGATAACCATAATGGAAAAGATGATGGAAAAGAATATATATGTATAACTGAATCACTTTGCCATACAGCAGAAATGAACACAACATTATAAATCAACCATACTTCAGAAAAGCTTTTTTCAGTTTAAAAAATAAAAAAGAATCAGTATCATAGAAAACGATTGTTTGCTCTAAGAACAAGGTGAGGGGACAAGAACGCATCTCTGGGTTTGTTTGTATACTACTAGAAGTGGATATTAGAAATCAACGCAGTGCATCCTTCGGGGAGGAGGGGGCGGGTGCTGAGCAGCTGGGGGACTTTTTGCTGCCTATTTGTCCATAGAAACGATTATGTTATCAAGTCAGATACTGGGGTTGGCCAAAAAGATCGTTCTGGTTTTCCCGTAGGATGTTACCAAAAAACCCTAATGAAATTTTGGCCAACCCAATAATTAAACCAAAAGAAAATGAAACAGATACATATTAAAGAGAAGCCTGGTTTTACCTACTGGATAAAGACTCAGACATAGATTCTGCCCTCAGAGAGAGCATCATGGAATCTTTCCAGGCTGGCAGGATGCTCCAGCCAGGATACTCTGTGACGGGCTGGGGTCAAGGGAAGAGGGTGTCGGGAGAAGGGCCAGCTAATCTTCCTTTCCTCTCACCAGACCTACTCGGGCTTGTTCTGCTTAACACTCAGCCCCTACCTGTGGCTGCCCATCCATGGGGCCCACATGGCCAACATGTAGAAAGGCAAGAAGCATGCACGGAGATGTCGCCCCACCTCTTCTCCATCTCAGACAGCACCCACCACAACAGGCTCATGGGTGCGTGTGGGGGTGGAGATAGGAGGGGGCCGCTGGCGGAGTCATGGCAGGGCTAGAAAAAGCCCTTTGCCGCTGGGGCTGCAAAGGCATAAGACCCCCGTACTGCCCAGTCCCAACCTTGATCCCTCATCACCCACTGAAGATTTTTAAAAAAAAAATATTGCTCGGTGAGTGCACTTGCTAAGTACCAACCCTACATCACACCCCGTCTCATTTAAGCACCACAAAAACATGGGATAACAAGCTAAATAATGTCCAGAAGTCAAGTCAACCCTTAACCATTCCCTATGCCATCTTCGCCGTACAGTACAGAGTGATTTTTATTAATGTTACTCTTGATCTTTATGTTGCTTATGACTAGGCAGTTTTCTGGGATGGGGCTGGTAAATTCTTGGGCCCTTCGGCAAGGATGTGGGCTGCAGCGGCAGGCGTGTAGCCTTGGACCTGACGGGATCCTAGCTCTTCTTCGTCCGCGGGACACTGCAGCAATGCTGCAAGCCGGGCAGGATGCAAGGAGATGCAGGCGGCATGGCTAGGGTGATGCCAAATGTTGAGTTTCTAAGTGTGTTTTAATTACATCTTCCTGTTGACAGGTCCCTCCCTACAGAGCGTGAAAATCAGTCTATGCTAATCACATAAGTGTCCCTCCTGCCTCTCAGTCTATAGACATGTAATTAGGTCTGTGTCTTACACATGTAATTAAGCCTTCTTATAATTAATTGGGGGGACTTTGTATGGAAGTCTGCAGGCTGCGAACGAGTAGGCTTAGCAGGGTAAGGCTGTGTCTGCTAAACTGAGTCGGGGTGAGGGGTTTCGGGGCCCAAGTCCCCTCTTGCCCCACCCTGTCTGCCCCGATGGCTGGGGTGTGAAGACGCCCAGCCTGGAGCTTTTGTCGCTTCGCCTCTCTGCAGCCACTCCCCTCTCTGCCCTTCATTTGCTCTCTCCACCTGCAGTGGAGAATCTGGTGCCGGCAAGACTGAAAACACGAAGAAAGTCATCCAGTACTTTGGCGACATCGGAGGAACTGGCAAACAGTCCTCGGATGGAAAGGCAGGGCCGTGGGGCACACTTGGGGCCTCTGGGTCCACACAGCAGAGCCCTGTGACCCTCACAGCTGCTCTCTGGGTTAGGGCCACTTTACAGATGAGGAGATGGTAGCTGAGAGATAAGCGACGTGGGCAGAGTCCCACAGAAAGAAGATGGCTGCAGACCGGATCTGACCCACTGGACGGACTCTGATGCCCCAGGCCACGTCTGCCCCTAGAAGTGCTGTGCCAGAGCCCCTTGTGCTTGGCAGGGGAGAGAGGGGACCGCCAGCTCCTGCTTCAGCTGCTTCTGCAGGCCCTGGCAGCCCCACGGCTCAGGGAGCACTAGCTGGGCCAGTGGCAACTGTAAAAACCCAACAGAGGGGAAAGGAAGACTTTGGAGGAGCACCAAGGGTGCCCAGGGAAGGGTTTCTAGGTTCACATAGGAGTCTCTCCACCAAGAGCAAAGGAAAGAAACAGCAGCTAAGAATCAAGACCTGTCATCTGGCAGGGGGCTCCGGCAGGGGCTGCAGGGGGGCAGTCCTCAGGTGGTGGCCCTCCTCCCAGGTCCCCTCCAGTCCCGCTCTCCCCGCCTCCCCAAGGCTGTGCCCCTCCTGGGTTCCTGGCACATACACCACTGTTGTTTGAACACCCTGGCTTCCCAGGCAGCAGCCGACAGGCCGGCCCATCTTGTGTTTCTCTTTGGGCCAGGGGTCCCCGGAGGATCAAATCACCCAGGCAACCCTGTGGCACCAGAAACAACAGCTCCGCCTGCTTCATCAGTGTGACGGTGGCAGGGTGGCCCCAGGGTGGCGGGACAGGCTTTACCACCCCGCCCCAAGCGAGGAGATCAGGGCTGACTGACACTCACCAATGGGACGACCCAAGTCCCAGCAACTCCTTCCCAGAGATCGTTATCGGTCAAGAACTTCCCTGGCGGTCCAGCGGTTAAGACGCCACACTGCCAATGAAGGGGACATAGGATCGATCCCTGGTCAGGGAGCCAAGACCCCCCACAAGTCATGTGGCACGGCCCAAAAATATCAATAAATAAAATGGTTCATAATAAATAATGCTTTAAAAAACAAACAAAAAGAGTCCAGTTCAGTATTTAAATCCAGGGGCTTGAGTGCAGAGAAGTGAGCACACGGTGATGGAAGGACCAAGAGGTCAAAAGAGGAAACTAGAGATCGCAGCGGCTGGAGGCTGATCCCCCCACCCCAGCCAGGGGCCCCAGGGCCGGCGGGATGTGCCGGTGGCCCTGAAGCCTGTCTGGTGGGAGCTGGGTCACGGATGGAGCTCAGCAGATCTGCTGCGCCTTTCCCTGCTGACCTCCTGTCTCCTGCTGGGGCCTCTCACTGCCTGGGGAAGAGAGCTGGGCGGGAGGAGGTGAGGATAAAAGGTGGTGGAGACACCGAGACTCCTGTTCCAGGAGAGTTTGTCCTCGACTGATCCGGCGTCTCTCCAGAAGGAGGCATGGCACAGCGCCCTCTACGTGCCAGTCAACTCAGTTGCTCAGTCGTGTCTGACCTGGTGACCCCATGGACTACAGCACGCCAGGCCTCCCTGTTCATTGCCAACCCCTGGAGCTTACTCAAACTCGTGCCCATTGTGTCAGTGACGCCAACCAACCATCTCATCCTCTGTCGTCCCCTTTCTCCTCCTGCCTTCAATCTTTCCCAGCGTCTGGGTCTTTTCTAATGAGTCACTTCTTCGCATCAGGTGGCCAAAGTATTGGAGCTTCAGCTTCAGCATCCATCCTTTCAGTGAATATTCAGGACTGACAACTCCCACTACGTCTGCCTAGGGTGGAATCCCAGAGAGTTCTAGCCTCTCCTGCAGGGCACCCCTCTGCTCCATTAGATGCCCCCAAACTGCAGGCTATCCCCAGACCCTAGGTTTAGCTCCAAGACCTGTCTACTTCCTTCTCTGCCTGTCCAAGTGGGGAATCCACAACTCCATGTCCAGCCACCTCTGGCCCAGTCACCTTCCTGCAGTGCCCTTAGAATTCGGGGGTCGGGGGGCAGGGAGGGTCAATGAGTGACCGCAGCCAGTGAGTGACTGGGTGGCAAGCTTGGTCTGGAGAGCCACACGTGCTCCCTCATGGCCCTCCCCGCCCAGGGCAAGTTCATCCAGATCCGCTTTGGAACTACCGGCAAGCTGGCAGGAGCTGACGTCGAGAGCTGTGAGTCAGGCTTTTTTCAGAGGGTTCTTGGGGGCAGGACCGGCTACTGTTATGGGGTGCAGGACACAGTGAAGGCACGAGCCCCTTGTTTCAAAAGTACTGAGAATTTCCAAACAGCAGCAGAGGGACTCAAGCGTGGGGCCCTGCTGAGCACAGCCTGGATCACACGTGGGAGACCAGCCCTACTCCCAGGCCCCCCACCCTCAGGAGCCAGCCCCCTGCCCCGGCCACGGGTCTAGGGGCGAGGGAAGAGGACCCATGCCTGGACGTGGCACTGGGCTTTACGGGGAGGGGAGCCCTGCACGCCATGGAGAAGGGGCTGAACTCATGGGCACACTGGCTTCCTCTTTTCCAGATCCCTTGGAGAAATCTCATGTCATCTCCCAGCAAGCAGACGAGAGGGGCTACCACATTTTCTACCACATTCTAACAGGAAGCCTGAGCTTGTCGGTAAAGATCTTCACGTCTCTCTCATTGTCTCTTAACTGCTTTTCCACTATTTCCAATAACGAAAGAATTTCCTGTGTGTGGAGGGGTGCTGTGGTTCTACACAAATCTTAGTTGAGAATTATGTGAAGAGGTTACAGGGAAGTTTCTCAAAGTTCTACTCACATCCACCTTCACAATAGCCTATGAGTCTTCACACCATTGCTGGCCCATTTCACAGATGGGGCTTTGAGATGTCATGGTTGAGATACAGACCTAGGGTATAGGATTTTAGGTCCACCTGCCTTCTCCCCTGATTCCTTGTCTGGGTTTCCCAAGTGACTCAGTGGTGAAGAATCTGCCTGCCATTCAGGAGACACAGAAAATGCAGGTTCAATCCCTGGGTTGGGAAGATCCCCTGGAAAAGCAAATGGCCAGCCCACTCCACTTCATGGACAGAGGAGCCTGACAGGCTACAGTCCATGGGGTCGCAAAGAGTCAAACACGATTGAGCAACTGAGCACGCATGCATGCCTTCCATATCTTGGGCAGACAGCAGCCGAGAGGTCAGCCCAGGACCACTGCATGTGGACATAGTCCTGTGCACAGTTCAGCAAGCGAACTGCATTCATGCCCTCAGTGGATGCCCTTGTGCAGGCAACAACCTACTCAGCTATCCATGGCAGACCTGCTCAGAATCTAAGGTCCAGAGAGAGACGAAGACTCGGTCTTCCACATACACACCTCTTTTCTCAGCCAGAGACACGGGCACTGAATACGACCCCTAGCCACACACATGGGTTTTATTTGTGTTGGAAACAGTGTACTTTTTAATTAACATATGCCATTTTGAAATTGGAAGGTGTCACATAAAAGCCAAACATCTGGTTTCTCTGGAATAGCGGGACATCCGGCAGGCATGGCCTTCCCTGGCACGTGGCACGAGTCAGGGAAGTCGAGTGGTAGTGGGCCCTGCGGATGGAGCGCAAGCTTTCCTGTTTACCACACTCCCCACCAAGCCCTGCTGCCTTCCTGACCCTGGAGCAGAGGGGCAGGCACCATTCATCTCCCTTCTCGGGCCATAGTTTTCCTCAACAGTAGAGAGAAAAAGAATGGACAATATGTCTTGCACCCATGTCTCTTCCAAAAGTGAAAAAGACAGAACAAGACGGGCACATATTTGAAGAAAAATAGAAGCGGGTGTATTTCTTTGTAAAAGTGATAATATCGCAGGCATACTACATGCAAGAGATTTTCACTGCCTGCTGCAGTCTGTGGGTTACCTTCTGCCTTTGAGCATGACCTGCTCTTTACAGGAGAGAGAATGGAGAAAGATGTGCATTCTTTTATTCCGGAAAACATCTACTAGTTATTTACTAGGTGCCAGGTCTTGGACCAAGTGGCAAAGGGTAGAACCACGTTCCTGAGACCCTCCTGTCACTCCAAAGTTCCTCACGTGCCTCATTCAAGCCTCTCATGAGGCCAGGCGACCTCAAGGGGCACGGAGCACGCTGCATTCAGCTCTGTGACGGCCACAATGACGCCATCATACCTGGCACAGGGGAGGCATTTAGAGATACAGGTTAAAAATGAAAAAGAAGGGACTTCTCTGGCATTCCAGTGGTTAAGACTTCGCCTCCCAACGCAGGGGGTGGGAGTTTGATCCCTGGTCAGGGAGCTAAGATCCTGTATGCTTCAGGGCCAAAGAGACAAAACATGAAACAGAAGCAATATCGTGACACATTCAACAAAGGACTGAAAACTGGTCCACATCAAAAATTAGAACTAAAATGAAGGAAACCACGCGTCACCAGCCCGCTAACCTGCTTTCTTGCAGAAAGCCTGCTGCTGGTCCCCAACCCAAAGGAGTACCACCGGGTGAGATAGGGCGTCACTGCGGCGGGTAACATGGACGATGGGGAGGAGCTGCGGACGTGAGTCGGGGGGCACAGCCAGCCAAAGACGGGGAAACTCTGGGGCCCTGCAGGCACTGCCATCTGAACTGGGTGCGACAGGGTCAGAGGGGACACGCAGAGCTCCCAGGCAGCAGCCTGGATTCGCCCGCAGAGCTTGCTGGGGTTGCAGCCGATGTTTTCCCCAAGCCTGTCTTGGAGAGCAGCGTTCCTCTCTGCAGCGTTGAACTGTTAACTCAACGAGGACTTGCGGGGCGGTCACTCCACGTGTCTCCTCCTCCCCAGCCCAGCGAGACGTCACCCTCTAGTCCTGCCAGTTCCCACGGCACCTCTCTCTCCTCCTCTCTGACGCTGAGCACTTGGGGCTTCCGTTAGAATACTGTGTAACTCTCTCTTTTGACAAAAGAATCAAATCCTGATGCATCTTTGCCTTCCCCTTCTCTCAGGACCTAGCAAGGAGCCTGTACAGTAATAATGGTGGGGATTATAACACTATTTCCCGTTGGTTCCTATCACTCCGGTGCATCTTTATGACCCCCTCAGGTCCCATTTTGCAGATGACTACACTGAGGCCAGAAGGTTAAATGAATACAAGGACTGCCTTGCGGAGCATCTGGCCTGGGCTCCTTGGAGGAGAGACTCACCCTGGTCAGGGTCTGTCTGGCCCACTGGCGCCACCTCATGGCGGCCTCCACTTAGGAACGGGAAGCCAGGAGCTCCTTGGTTGTTGCTGCCCCAGGGGCCTCGCAGGAAGCCTTTGACGTGCTGGGTTTCAGCGCCGAGAAGAGATCTGCGTGTATAAGCTAACTGGGGGGCATCACGCACTTTGGCAACATGAAGTTCAGGCAGAAGGCCAGAGAGGAGCAGCTGAGGGGGGCACCACAGAGGGTAGGCGCAGGCTGGGGGCTGTGCGGGGCGGGGGTGGCCAGCAGCGAGGGCAGGGGAGGCTCGGGACTCCCAGGGCTTCCTGCGTGTGTCAGAGACCCTCGGTAAACTAAGGATGCTCCTTGAATACCAGATGTCAAGAGCCACAAGGCATGACAGAGTCAGAGACGTAATTTTGGTTTCTGTATCACTTTGCCGCTTGACCTTGAGCGAGCGAGTGTGGAAACTGTTATCAGACTTCTGTTTTCTTTCTTTACCCAGTATTCCTAAATTTTTAAAATCAAAATATAGGTGATGTACAATATTATATGTTACAAGTGAACACTATAGTGATTCACAATTTTTACACATTATACTCCATTTATAGTTATTATAAAATATTGGCTATATTTTTTCTGCGCTGTACAACAGACCCTTATAGCTTATTTTATGCCTAACAGTTTGTGCCCCTTACTCCGCTGCTCCATCTTGCCCCCACCCCTTTCCACACTGGTGGCCACTAGTTTGTCCTCTGGATCTGCGAGTCTGCTTCTTCTTTTTTTTTTTTTT
>SJYF01000191.1:1287381-1298607 GCA_006410515.1 Procapra przewalskii | reverse complement strand
TCTCGAGCACTGACACCAGAGAACCTGAGGTATCTTTTGGCCTTACTGCCCGCATCTTCAATACTTTTAAAAATCAATTTCCCCACTGGACGGATAAGAAGACTGAAACGGTGTGGTTGGGGGTGACTCGATCACAAAACTGAAGACTTAGAGGGCAGAGCTGGAAACCCTTGCCATCCTCTGGCTCCAGAAATCAGTCTTCAGATGACAGGGGTGGGTTCAGGGGCTGTAATGAACGGATTTTTCAAAGTAAACATTCTTGGCCTCACTGTTGTCTCCAAACTTGTGTGCCCCCTGCCAGGGGCTGGGAGCCTTGTTATCTGCAGCCACTTGTCCCATGCACATCACCTGGACAGTGGGGACCCTTGGGCACCCTCACCTCTCCTGGGCCCACTTGATTTGGGCAGCTGAGGTGGGGGTCACCGCGCTCCCCATCCCAGCCCCGCCTGCCAAGCCGCCATATTGATGGGTTCTCTGAGAGCCGGGCTTAGCACCTGACTCCACATTTCTGTCTCCTTCTCGCCCAGCTGAAATGGTGAGCTGATCTGGGAGTATGAAGAATCCCAGAGCCCACTCAACCAGATCCTGCGGACAAAGACATCCCTGATATCACAGGGGGACAATTACAAGCGGTAGCTGGACGAAGAGCCCAAGGTTGGTTTGGGGGTGAGGTCGGGGTCAACAGTGCCGCCTCCTTGAAGAAGGTCATATGTTATGAAGATGCAGAAGGAAGGTGAAAATTATCTGACTCCACAGTGAGTAAAAAAGGTAACTACAAAGCCAGAGCAATGTGTGTGGGTGCAAGAGGCTAATTAAATGAAAGAAATTATGTATCCTCGTGGACAGTAATGGGGAGAAATCAAGGAAAATTAAACCTCGGTGGTTTGGGTTACAGACTCCTACGTCTTTTCACCTCTTGCCGCACTGTTGATCAACATCACATATCTTTAAGTGATGGTCCCAGGTGCCACAGAGACCGGGGGGGGGCTCTGACAGGCCGGTCTGGCCCCCACAGGCCCGCAGCACGGCCAAGGTGAGTCTCGCCAACACCAAGCAGGACCTGGACCTGCTGGAGGAGCCCCTGGGGGAGGAGCAGGGAGGCAAGTCCCCGGCCCCTCAGGACGTAGAGGTCTGACCCGGCTGTCTTTCGCTGCCAGCTCTGGGCCCACCACGCTGACTCCGTCAGTCACCCAGGCACCCTCCACCCTTCCCCAAAGCCTGGCTAAAGGTCAGGCTTACAGGAAATATGGTTCTAACTAAAACGACACTGTGGCCCCACTGGGAAGACGAGGGGATGGGAAATGAGGGACAGAGGCCAGAGAAAGCTCCAAAACCACACCTTCCACAGCAGGGCACCAAGAGCAAACGCCTAAAACCACAGAGCACACTTCATTTAGAAACAGGGACATCACAGCCCCAAACCGGCAGCTACAAGTGCTGCAGGCGGGCGTCCGTGATGACCTGGGGCGCGCCCCTGGCCCAGGGCCGCTGTGTCTCCCAACGAGCCTTACAGAATGACTGAACTCTTAGGATGTCTGGGCAGAAGCAAAAACAATGCACATTTAACCAGGTCAAGCCAGCTTTACGCCCCGTTTTCCACTGTGCGCTGGTCACAGGAGGAGCAGGCCAACCAGACGCTGGCCCGCTACAGAAGACGGCACATGAGCTGGCTGATGCCGCGGAGTGGGCAGGCACGGCGGAGACCGCCCTCAGCAAGCTGCACTCCAGACACCTCGCGGCCAGCAAGGGTATCACCTCCTGGAGATCACCCAGGTGTCCGGGCTCCTCCAAGACGCCGTCTGAGGAGTGAGGGCCCACGGTCCCAGCCCATAGCCGGTAGGAGTGGACTCCATGCTCTGCGGAGAAGGTGATGGCACCCCACTCTATTACTCTTGCCCGCAGAATCCCATGGACGGAGGAGCCTGGTGGGCTGCAGTCTATGGGGTCTCTAAGAGTCGGACACAACTGAGCGCTTTCACTTTCACTTTTCACTTTTCTGCATTGGAGAAGGAAATGGCAGCCCACTCCAGTGTTCTTGCCTGGAGAATCCCGGGCTGGGGGAGCCTGCTGGGCTGCTGTCTGTGGGGTCACATAGAGTCGGCCACGACTGAAGTGACTTAGCAGCGGCGGCAGCCGTGCTCCAAGCTCACCTGCTCTGCTTTGTTCTTTCCGACTTCTCTTGGATTCAGGCTAAGTTTTTTCTTACCGTTTGCTTAGGGAGGGAACAAAAAAATAGGAGGAAGAATCTTTTTCTTAATTCTGACTCTTAAATAATGGTTCTCTCAGAAAGTTAAGGAAACCAGTGGCTTGCCTCTGGATGAGTCCAGCGATTAACATGTAACCTCCTTTCAGGGCAAAAACCTCAGCGGGGTCTCCTGTTGAGCTCCCCTCTCTTGGTGGGCTTACTCCTGCGGCTCCCCGCACCACCCAGACTCGGGAGGCACTGCGGCCTCTTCTGCCTGGGGCTCACTTCCGGGACCAGGCACCATGTGCACTGGCTTGGTGGCTGGCTGTGCGTGGGGTCTGCTGGCCCTGGTCCATTGCCCTGTCTTCATGTCACCGTCCTGTGTCACGACGGCACAGTCCTGCCAACGGCATCCAGAGTGATGAGGTGGAGCCCCTGGGGTCTGCTCTCTGTGTCCTGGTTCATTCTGTCTTTAACCCCATATTCCAGGCCTATCCAGGCATGCCAGGACCAAAGAAGGTGTCCCTAAAGCCTTATAACCTAGAAGATGAACCAGGTATGACCCGGTGATGCCCATTACAAGGAAGAAAAAGCAGCCCGCGCACCTGAGGGCGCTGTCTTTCTAGCAGGAAGGTGACAAAGATGTTAGAACTCCCAGCTCTGGCCCACAAGGATCTTCTCATCTTCTCTCTCTTTTTCCTGCCAGCATGATACATATCTCAACAGCAGACCACTGAGAGGAAAAAATATGTAAAAAATGGAAAACTGGGTCTATCCTGAGACTACTATGCAAAGGAAAGTGCAAGCCAGAAAGAGACAGGTGCAAAAGAATAAAGGTAGCTGTGGGGGCTCGGGGCTCAGGGATGTAAATACCTGGCCAGTAGAGGCAGTGAAATTAGCATGGCTTCTCCGAGAGACAGCATCAAGCACAAGCACTTGCATAACAGTAACTGTGGGTCTGGATTTCGCTGAAATCCTACATGGTCATGTCAAGGATGGAGTGTGTAATGTCTGTGGGACCTGGCTGTTCTCAAGAAGTAATTTCTCAGGTGGACAATTTTAATACCTTGTCCCCATGAATCTTAAACAGAAGAAACGTGAAAAATAGGCTGACTGAAGATTGTTAAGTGAAGAATTTTTTCCTGAGACTTTCAAACCCAAAGGCAGTTTTTACAGTATACCAGGGTCCTGTGGCGACCCTGTGTCCTCATTCACAGGCTTGTGTATCAGGGATATGAAGACAGACAGCTGAGATAGTTACAGGATGCCCTGAAGGGATGGTAAGATCCAGCCAGGCTGACGACCCAAAGGCCCCCCCACACACACCCTGCCTCAGTGTCTCCCCTGATGCTCAGACACAGGCAGGTCAGCTCTGTGAAGGCAGATGGTTTTGGGTACTGTATTTCACTGCTGTTAATCAGCAATGAGAGAGTGCCAGACCCGAAGGGGCAACAGAGTAAATATGGTAAACACAGGTGGAGTGAATGCCTCCCAAAGAAATGCAGTGCTTTCTGACATTGCACAGAGCGCTTCCTAAAATCAGGCTGGGGACTTCCCTGATGGTCCAGGGGTTAAGAATCTGCCTTGCATTGCAGGGGATGTGGGTTCAGTTCCTGGATGGGGAACTAAGATCCCACATGCACTAAGCCCCCGTGCTGCAACGACTGAGCCTATGGGATGACCTGAGGCAGCCAAATAAATAAATAAATGAACATCTTTAAAAAAAAAAAAAGAAAAAAGAAAATCAGGACCCTGGCCACTGGCGGAATCCACTTGCCAACCCTGGTGTTGATACCCAGGACCCTGCAGAACCACCTGAACGGAAGAGAGGTCTCACGGTCTCTCCGCGTCACTCTTCCGTTCCTGGGTCCTTCAGTCTTCCCAAGTGTGACCGGATTTCCTTTGTCATCTTCCGGCACTTCTCAACCCCATCCCTCTCCTTTCTGTCCTAGTCTTTGGGGTGCAGGGGCAGAGGCCTCAGAAAGACCCCTGCCCCAGCCCTCTGGAGAAGGGGGCTTCCCTTGGAATCTCACCACCCGACCTCTCTCCAATGCACTGGCAGACAAGTCACTGTTCGGGCTGCTGGAGGAAGGGACAGTAATATTCTGTTGGGGGTGTCCACACCATGCTTGTGATGTTTCTAAACTTGGCACGCTCAAGACAATACACCAATGTGAAAACACTGCCCTCTGGTGGTGGGGTCTCCAAATGCTGGGTGTGACTAACCAGGGAGACCCCAAATCACACAATCTAAGAATTGTTATATATTAGAATTTTACGGACTTCCTTGGTGGTCCAGTGGCTCAGACTCCATGCTCCCAGTGCAGGGGGCCCGGCTTTGATCCCTGGTCAGGGAACTAGAGCTCACACGCCACAACTAAGTTTCCACAGGACACAAAATCCCACGTGCTGCAACGGAAGACCCTTTGTGTTTCAACGGACTGAAGATCCAGAGTGCTGCAACTAAGACCCAGCGCAGCCAAATAAGGACATAAATACTTGGGGGGGAAGGGATTTTAGAACTGGAAGGGACATTTAGAGGGTATCGAGTCCAGCCTTTGACTAATTTGGGATTCCCTTTCATAGCATCCCTGAAAAATAAATGGTAATCCAACTTGAACTCTTCCAGTGGAAAAAGGCAGCCCATTGCAGTTCTGGCTGACAGTCATGGTTCAAAAGTCCCACTCAGTACTGAATCGTAATATGTCTCCCCTATTTTGACCTTATTTCGATCTAGTCTCCACCTCTGTAATTACATAAAATAAGTCTAATTGTTATGTATTGAAGTCAGACAGATATGGTTTCCACCTCCCCACTAGTATGACCTTGGGCAACTTAACCTATCTTACCTCCTGCTTTCTTGACTATTAAATGGGGAATAATAACAGCATCTGCCTCGTAGGAATGTGAAGTTTACACAAGATAACTTGGCACAGCGCCCATTATGCTAACGCTGAGGCATTTGCCAAGTTCCTTCTAGCATTCCATATGACTTGCGCAGCTGACCCTCCCCGGGAGGCTCTCCCAGGCTGTTAGTCTGGTAGCTGGCGGCAGCGGGCCTCTTGCTGGAGACATGCAAGGGGCATCTATGAGGTTTAGACCTGGAGGACAGCCCACACGCGGAGCAGCTCCTCACTCTGCTGGGGAGAGTGGGGCCAGACAGAGGCAGGCCCCGTGACTTGCCCAAGACCATTCAGTTGACGCAGAGAAAGAATTCTTCATGGCAGGAGATGAGATGAAGTTTCTGACCCAGTATATGCCGTTTTTGCTTGAAAGTGTTAGTTGCTCAGTCATGTCTGACTCTTTGGAACCCCATGGACTGTAGCCCACCAAGCCCCTCTGTCCATGGTGATTCTCCAGGCAAGAATGCTACAGCAGGTTTCCGTTCCCTCCTCCAGGAGACCTTCCCGACCCAGGGATCGAACCGGGGTCTCCTGCATTGCAGGCGGATTCTTTACCAGCTGAGCCACCAGGGAAGCCCACTGTTTTTGCCTAAGGATATGTAATTTCAGAATGACTTAAAGATCTAAGAGGGTATAATCTATGCAGTCTTGCAAAATAATATTATTAATTGTTATCCATGATGGCAGTCCATGGGGTCGCACAGAGTCGGACACAACTGAGCAACTTCACTTTCACGCATTGGAAAAGGAAATGGCAACGCACTCCAGTGTTCTTGCCTGGAGAATCCCAGGGACAGCAGAGCCTGGTGGGCTGCCGTCTTTGGGGTCGCACAGAGTTGGACACGACTGAAGCAACTTAGCAGCAGCAGCAGCAATGATGACTGAAACCAGGGCATTGGCACCACGTTCTGTAGAGTAAGTGGAGCATACGTTTATTTAGATGGTTTTGCTAAATGTTTTGGGATAGTTTTTAAGATTGCTGAGTTTTGTGTCACTGGCTATATTAAATATATATGTTTTATTTCCTATATTCTTGAAGCTCTGGCACCTGGGGCCTCCCTGGCTGGGGAGATGCTGCCTCTCCCAGGGCTGCCAATTCTGATGGACCGCAAACGGCTCTCCTGCACAGGCTCACCAATCCAGAGCCCACGCTCTGAACCACCTCCTCTGCCCTGTTCGTGTACCTTGGGAGGCAGTACTTCCCTCCCTAATCATCCCAGCACCAGGACCAGACGAGGGACCGCCCCTCTGCCCCACAGCCCACTGAAGTCACTCCACCAGCCAATCCTAACCCTGCTCACCCAGCCGCCCCCTTTCCTTCCTGGGGGAACCGTAATGAAAGCTCATGCGCCTGCTTTCCCCTTGCTCCTCTGGTTCCTGACCAACCCTGGGGCTTCCCCACAAGGCCCTGTGTGGCACGTCATGCCGTACCTTCTGCTTCCAGGGACAGGTCTCTGAGTGAATAAACTTCCTTCTTCATGACAATCATTTCCACATCTGTGTATCTCCCCATACCTGATTAAAGCAAATCCCAGGGACACCTGAAGGTACATAAACCAATTATCTTCCTCGTCCTCCTTTCACATGTAAACCAATCCTGGGTCCTTGTAAACCAATCCTGGGTCCTTGTAGGGAACCCAGCAGGTTCTGGGTTAACTCCCAGGGAGCACAACCTTGGGTGTTTCCAGAAATCACAAAGACTGCTGCCCTTCCACCCCAATGCTACCAGGAACTGAGGTTGGAAATCTGCTGTGAAAAGGCCAACCTTGAGGTATGGCAAATCCGCAAGACTGGAAGGGAACTTGCTGGCTATTATAAGGGACGGTTCTCTCTTCTGAACCCTGAAACCTGGCTTAGGCTAATGAAAAATGTATCCTGAGGTTTTGGAGCCGTGATCCCGTAATACTTTTTTTCTACAGACGTTAAAAAAAAAGAACAACACAACTTTTAGGAGCTTCCCTGGCAGCTCAGTGGTAAGGAATCCACCTACCAATGCAGGAGGCATGGGTTTGATCCTGGTCCAGGGAGATCCCAAATGCGCCAGAGCAACTAAGCCCGTGCGCCACAACTACTGAGCCTGCGCTCTGCAGCCTGGGAGCCACAGCTGCTGAAGCCCGCAGGCCTGGAGCCCACGCTCCGCAACACGAGCAGCCACTGCAATGAGCCCGGGCACCGCAGCTAGAGAGTAGTCTCTGCTCTCCACAACTGGAGGAAAACCCCACGCAGCAGGGAAGACCCAGCACAGCCAAAAATAAATACAATTAAAAAAAAAAGATAAATGGCGGTCCACTTCAGTGTTCTTGCCTGGAGAATCCCAGGGACGGGGGAGCCTGGTGGGCTGCCGTCTGTGGGGTCGCCCAGAGTCGGACATGACTGAAGCGACTTAGCAGCAAACACCTATAAAGCAATTCTTTAAACATCACTAATTATCTAATTATTTAACGCTTAATGACCTCCATAGTGATTACATTTGTTGAGTAGTACATGACATGCACTATATTTGATGAGAATTAAATATTACCTTTAATAGACATGTACCATAAAGCAAATAAACAATGTAAATGTGTAAAAGACATATCATTAAGGCAATAGGATTTAGGAAAATAAATATGACAAATCAAGTAATTTTTTTTAATGGTTACTGGGACCTCCCTGATGGTCCAGTGGTTAAAACTCTGCACTTTCACTGGCAGAGGAAACTAAGATCCCATATGCCACACGGGGAATCCACATACCACTTGGGGTGGCCAAAATTTTTTTAAAAAATGAATACAAGAGAAGACCTGAGAACTATTATCCTTATTTGACGGAAACTTAGAGAAGCTGACTGACTTGCCCAAAGTTACATATGTACTGTAGCTGGTAAACTGCAGAGTCAGAGTTTGAACCCAGTTCTATTTATCTCCAAAATTAATGAACTCTTTTAAGCTATCATACTATCTTTTTTTAAATAATATATTGCATAAAAACATTTAAAAAATGTATTAGAAACAAAATGTGTAAGATGTGGCCCTTCAGGAAATTTACAGGCTGGTGACTACAGATTTCACTTATCAAATTAGGAAAATGATACTTTGTATTCATAAGTATGCTTATATGCTTGCTCTTCTAAGTATGGTATTTGTGACAGTATGCTATTTACATACATCTGAGACTATCTTACATCCCTAGACACCCCATAAACTGGTCCCATCCCTGAGCTACAGAAATGAACTGGACGATCAGCCTTTGAACCACTTTGCTGAACACCTGAAACTAACACAACATTGTAAATCAGCTATGCGTTAGTCACTCAGTCATGTCTGACTCCATGGACTGTAGCCGGCTCCTCTCTCCATGGGATTCTCTAGGCAAGAATACTGGAGTGGGTAGCCATTTCCTTCTCCAAGAGACCTTCCTGACCGAGGGATTGAACCTGGGTCTCCTACATTGTAGGCAGACTCTTTACGGTTTGAGCCATCAAGGAAGCCATCTGAGACTATCTTACTTCCCTAGACACCCCATAAACTGGTCCTATCCCTTCGCTACAGAAATGAACTGGATGATCAGCCTAGAGTGGAAAAATCTGCATGCATTTTTCAATCCCTCTACACTGAATTGTATAAGACCTTTTCTACAGGAAATTTTCCCTCCTTGGGACAATATCCAGCACTTGGGACAATATCTAAATCATAAGGATTATTAACACAGTATGTACTTATGGTTTTGTCCTTTTGTTAACTTTTTTTTTTTTTACTTTTTGGCCACATCACATGGCATGTGAGATCTTAGTTCCAGGACCAGGGATCAAACGCACACCTCCTGGAGTGGAATCACAGAGTCTTAACCACTGGGCCACCAGAGAAGTCCCTGTTAATTTGTAAGTTTTATAAGCATTTATTCAATAATACTTTCAAGAGTCTTGTGGGGAATAGGTGGCTAGCATTAACCCATGCAAGAGACAGAAGTGGAGGCAGATGGGCAGTAAGTGCTCACTGTCATTCAGTTGGTGGCACAAATAAGAATCAATCTTCTTACTCTCCAAATCCACATTCCAGATACTGTATCAAAGGTTTCCTGAACAGAATGATTGAAATTCTTAGATCTTTGCAAACACATAATCTTTCCAACGTATGATTGGTTATGCTCTTGATGTTTCTATCTGTATAAACCCCCTTTCCCATTCACAACCGGGAGTGACCAATTGAAATCTCAAGGCTGTTTCCTTTATTCATCGTTTCATTCAACAGACATTAACTAGGCCTGTCCAGGTTTGAGATACTATGCATCTCCTTCTACTTAAGACATCTGTGAACTGGTTTCACCCTAGTCTCTAAGTTCCTTGAGGACTGTGGAATTTCACCCAGCTCTTCTGTACACTGCACAAAATGCCTGACAATACTTGGCACTTGGTGAATACTCATTGTTTGATGACTTGAAGCTCGACCAAAACTCCAATCTAGTCCTATTCCAATTCCAACTGAGGGGCAAGGGACAAGATGGCAGAATAGTAGGACCTTGAGTTCACTGCCTCTAAAGAGCTTATCAAAATTACAACTAATTGCTAAATAGCCATCAATAAAGAAGACTGGAACCTACCAAAAAAGAGATCCTACATCCAGACATAAAGAAGAAAGCATGAGACAGGAGAGGCGCGCTCTTGATAAAATCAATTCCAAATCAATCAATAATGTAAATGAAATCATCCATAGCAGTGTCCAACTGCTCCCTTCCTCCTGTTTCCCATTTCTAAGTAACAACTTCCCTGGAATTGATTTTTTAAAGGGCGCAGTCCTCATATTGCATACTAGATTTGGGTCACCACACACTAAGAATAACTTGATTTCCTTGTAATCCCAAGGTTCTTACACCAGACCCTGATGGGATTAGGGGGGGATGTTCTGGACTAGGAATTATGTCAGCTACCACTGACTTCCATCAAAATCTTCCTGGAGTCTCAAAAACCTCTGGCCCTGTTTCCTCAGTTATAGAACATGATGGTTTCACTTAAGGGCCCCTGAGGAACTAAGAGTCTGCCATCCAGAATGGCTCATAAAATATTAAAGAAAATGCATCGAATGGTAAGCTTTGTTTAGGCTAAAATGCAAAATATTAACTCAAAAGATAGAATCAGTGATTAACATTAAAATGTCTCATTGTTACTCTTCTGGGGCTAAATTATTTCTTACCTTGTCGTTTATCATAGTTTGGTATTACTGATTTGTATGTGCCACTCTCATCTACCCAGCCTATAAACCCCTTCACAGAAGGAACTGTCCTTTGTAAAGAGGTGGGATCTAAGTAAAACACTGATGGTATTTTGACTCTACATACTTCCGGATTTCTTCATCTGACTTGGAGACAGGAGGAATCCTCGCTTCCACGTGCAGTCCTTCCCCTGCCAGGATGCTGTCTCCAGGAGAGAATACTTAACTGAAAATGATCTTTCCACTCTCACTGTGCCCTAGAACGCCCTAGGACCAAAGACCTTGGAGCCATGGGACCAAAGATAACCAATTATTCCAGGGCATTAGCGCTGAATAAACAGCCCCGGAGACAGCAGTATGTGTGGCTGTGAAGTCAGGAACCTGACAAGTTCCCTGTGGTAACCAGCACCTGACGAGCTTCAGGTCAATCGCCCCAGGGCCAGGAGAGCTGGTCCATAATTTCCCACTTCAAGGGCAGCCAGTCTGGTGGCGAGAGGGGTTCAGGTCACTGTCTTCCTGAGTTTGGGGGACGGCTGAACTCCCCCAACGCCTAGGTCCTGTGGCGCCAGCTCGGGAGCAGGGAAAACGCTTCTGACCCAGGAAGGGTGGAGAACGTTCCTTGGAGAGACCTCCACAGAGGGAGGGCGGGCTCTGAAGAGGCCTCCTCACAGAGGGAGGGAAAAGAGTAGGGATCTGTCGGTCCGTTTGGCTCAAAAGGTCCCAATTCTCAGGAGTTCATTCCGTGACCAAAGCACTCGAGAAAGCGCCACGGCTCCACACTTCGGTCCGCGAGTCTCAGGACCTGTGGCGAGGAAAGCACTACGAGGCCCACGCGGCCCCGCCACCAGCTCCCAGCGGTCTGCGGACGCCAACTCCTGAAAAGCCGCCCGACCCTTGCCCGCAGCGCGCGCGCCCCAGGGCGCGCGTGCGCCGACAGGCCGCGCCGCCGCGC
>SJYF01000191.1:1264759-1286962 GCA_006410515.1 Procapra przewalskii | reverse complement strand
TCTTCAGCGTCTAGAATAGGGTCCCTGAGCGCAGTAGGCGCCCCTGGAATGTTGTTCCTATCTAGGGCAGCCCTGCATCCTTCAGCTATGGGGGGAACCTTTCCGAACCTGCGAAGAAGCCTCCCCCGAGTTAAGAATCTCCCCGCGTGAGTGCCGCCTTCCCCTAAGTCGTGGTGCACCCCTGGCCCTCCTAGTCCTCCGTGCAACCTTTAGCACCATTCTCATTTCTAAACCTCGAGTCGGACTCCCTCCCATCCCGGCACCACCACTGCTTGGATGACCCTGGGAAGATTGCTCGTCTGAATTCCCGTTTTCTCATCTACATCAATAAGATCCTTAAGGGGTTTCTGAGACTCCAGTGAGCTTATTTGCATACATTGCTTAGGATAGCCCCTGTCCCTTACTATGTGCTCAATTAAGTTTTATTCGTGCTTCTTACATTCTCTGTGTCTTCCCTTCCTCTTCTACCCTTCTCCCCCCAGATTTGTGGACCAGAGAAGTAAGTGTCAGATTTATTTCTGTTTCTGGGCGCAGCCTGGTATTGCTCCACTGCTGGGAATATGGTAGGCCCTGTAATACATTGTGACTTCCCTGGTGGCTCAGATGGTAAAGGATATTTATCTCCTGCCTGCAATGCAGAAGACCTGAGTTCAATCCCTGGGTTGGGAAGATCCTCTGGAGAAGGAAATGACAACCCACTCCAGTATTCTTGCCTAGAAAATCCCATGGTCAGAGGAGCCTGATAGGTTATAGTCCATGGGGTGGGAAAGAGTTGGACACGACTAAGCGACTTCACTTTCTTTAATACATTGTAGTTTAGAATCTTTTATTATAAAGCCATCTGTTCTCATACTGGGGCTTTGGAACCAGAAGGCAGTGCTAACCTACTTTTATCTAATTCAACTCCTTGCCAAAATTACCTAAATTATCCTAGTTCTGCCCTCTTTCTTTAATCAGTTTTGAAATCTAGCCTTTTAGTATCCAATACACCCTGGGTGTTTCAAGTATCTATTAAAAAAAAAAAGGAGAGAGTATCTATCATTCAGGAGGATATTTTTGCCACGTGAGGGAGTAGGTGTCAGTGGCTGCTTCTACCTCAAAGTATTTGGAGACCTTCCAAGGTTAATTCATCTGCTTGTCACAGTTAAAGGAGGGGATCATCTTAGAAAAATAAATCTCCTGCTAGGAGGGAGAGGATCAGTAATTCCATCTAGTTAACTAATCCTATGCCGAAACAGGTTCTGCCTAATGAGGTTTAGTCTGCTGGTTGAGGCTGGAATTGGAACCTGTCTCTGAGCACTGCAGAGGGTGTGGTGACCTTGTCAGAGTACCTGGTATTGCTGGGTTGGGTGATGAGAGCAATTAAAAACTGGATGAATCACAGTCTTAACACTGACCTTAAGTAGGGAACTGACATCCGTACTGTACAATTACTTTAAAGCTCCAAGGCCAGGAAGGTAAACCTGTGTAGGTGTTTCCAATTCAGAGGGTACTCCCTGGAGTGTATTTCTGGGGCTGGTTCAAAAGCCTTGGGTCAGAGGGAGAAAGGGAACTCATTTATTGAGTATCTCTTGGGGGTAGGCTTTGAACCACATGTGTTCATGTGTTCTCTCATTTAATCCTACCACTGGGCTTGCGATGTCAGTTCTATGTCCATTTCACAGATGAAGAAAAATGAGTTTTGGAAATAGTAGATGACCTGCACAGATTTCCTGGCTAGTGTGTGTCAAAGCCAGGATTCAAACCCAGGTCCTCTTGGCTCCACCACCCATGGCTAACCAAACATCAGGATGACTCAAGTGATAGGTAGAGAAAGGAACTGAGGGATGGAGTCATATGTGCTACAAAGAAGTCATTCTCTCCCTTTCCATGCTGGCCACTATAAGGTTATCAGCAGAAGTTTGTTAATATCATTACCTTTTTTGTCTGTCCCCTTTTCTTCTCTCTATCCTCAATAAGACAAGCTTTCCAGATTTCACTTAAGTAGAAATCAGAGTTTAGAAATGATAATTATCACCCTAGGACAGAAGGTTTCTTTTTCTTGGTGGAAAAAAAACCCCAAGCTGTCATTATTCTACTTTCACTGAGTTTCATGGATACATGCTGTGTTCACTGGTGGTGTCTTATGAACTGGACGAACATGAATGTTGTCTTGGTCTACAGACTTAAAATAGCCGCGTGATTACAGAAGCACAGGTCTGGAGTGTAGGTCCGAAATGGAACCTGAATGATACAACGAAATTAGAAGTGCAATTTTAGAAGTTAATTATGCCACTGAGTAAATGTTTACCTCTTTTGAAGGCTTTGCTCCATTGCTTATAACCCTGAGTTTTAGAATGAGAAAACCTTTTTCTGCACCTTTTCTAACTGTACACGAAATGTGTGCTTTTATTGCATGTAGAGATTTACATTAAATTATTAATTTGCAGGTCATTTTTTTTCAGTTTACAAATTAGCCTACAAAATGTGGCATATAAACTAAATTGCTTTTAGTTAAGGATATATTTGTTACATATCTTTATATAATGTTATTTTGAGTAACTGAGTAAAGCCTTTTGTAATGGGTAAGCATCAGAGAAAAAGAATTACGCATTGAGCATCTGGAAATTCAGAAGAAATTTAGGTGGTCTCACTTGAATTCATTAAAAAATTTAATGACTTTATCTGTGAGTTGCAACTTACAGAACATGTACAAGTAAAAAAAAAATTAATGGTCTTGAACTTCCCCAGTGGTCCAGTGGTTAAGAATCTGCCTGCCAGTGCAGGGGATGTGGGTTTGATCCCTGGTCACGGAGCAGCTAAGCCCATGCACCACAGCTACTGAGCCTGCTTGCTGAGACGACTGCAGCCTGTGCTCTGCAATGACCCGCTCTCCTGAACTAGAGAAAGCCCTTCTGCAGCAGTGAAGACCCAGCCAAGTCATAAATTAATTTAAAAAAATTTTTTTTATTAATTACCTAAATATCATCATTCTTAGAATAGAATGGAACACACTGACATTTCTCAGCCAGTTCAAGATATCAGATGTTTTATTTAAGGGTATATTTATCTCTTTTTGACCTTTGATTCCTTTACAACAATTAGCAGAGGCATTTCCTTTGCTTTCCACTGAGATTGATTTCTGCTTTGTCTGCTGAATTCTTATTGTTCACCTCATAACCTTCTGGTGGCCTTCCCATTCATTTCCTGCTTGCATCAGAATTCCTGTCTCACATTTCTGCCTCCACCCTTAGTTGACTTGCTACTGCTAAGTCACTTCAGTCATGTCCGACTCTGTGCAGCCCCATAGACGGCAGCCCACCAGGCTCCCCCGTCCCTGGGATTCTCCAGGCAAGAACACAGGAGTGGGTTGCCATTTCCTTCTCCAATGCATGAAAGTGAAAGTGAAGTCGCTCAGTCATGTCTGACCCTTAGCGACCCCATGGACTGCAGCCCACCAGGCTCCTCCGTCCGTGGGATTTTCCGGGCAAGAGTAATGGAGTGGGGTGCCACTGCTTGACTTGTACTTAAAGCATAGAATCATTAGTGCTGTGAGACTGCCTCTTAGAAATGATTTTAAGGTGAGGGGCAGGTAGATTTGGATGCCTGCAACATAAAGAATTTGATACAATTTTTTATTTAATGACTTTTCACAAACTGCTTTTCATTTATTTAGTTACAATAACAAGTTTAGAGGATAAATAACAAACACCTCTCTAATCTTCACCAGTTGTTAACATGTTGCCACATTAGCTTTTATACATCTATTTTGTTGTCCTGAAGGAATGAAAATAAATTACAGAGGACTTCATCCCTAAAGGCTTCATCTCTATCTCCTAAGAGTCAGAACATTCTCCTACCTATGGCCAACCGTTATAGTTGGGCTTCCCAGGCGGCTCAGTGGTGAAGAATCTGCCTGCCGATGCAGGAGACTCGGATTCCATCCCTGGGTCAGGAAGGCCCCCTGGAGAAGGGAATGGCTGCCTTCTCCAGTATTCTTGCCTGGAGAATCCCATGAACAGAAGAGTCTGGCAAGCTACCTTCCATAGGGTCTCAAAGAGTCAGACGTGACTGAGCGGCTAACACACATGATTATAGTTAAGAAATGGAAAGCAATTCCATGTTATGTGATAGGTAGTCTAAATGCAAATTTTTCCTGTTTTACAAAATATATTTTTGATGGCTATTTTAAAAATGTAGATTTACAGTCAAGTTTCATTTATCGGATTTGGTTTTTATAGCTCTTTTAATCTAGAACAACCACCCGCAGGGATGTCTTTGGTGGTCCAGTGGTTAAACCTCTGAGCTTTCAACAGAAGCAGCAGGGGTTCAGTCCCTGGTTGGGGAACTAAGATCCCACATGCTGTGCAGCGTGGCCAAAGAATTTAAAAACTAAGTGTACGATTCAATGACTCTTTTTAAAAAAAGAAACAATTGTAAAACAGCCACCCCACCCTGACTCCCACCTTTTTTGAATAGTCCAGGTCAGTTCTTTTATAGGATGGCACACATTTCTGGTTTTAACTGTTTCCGCTTTATGTTATTTAAGTCCGCTCTCCTTTATTTCCTGTAAACTGGAAATTAGGGCTAGATCTTGAATGGATTTAGCATAAATGTTTGGCGTAAATATTTCATAGGTAGGTTCACCATCTCTTTGATTACCAAGCTTCTTCATGGTAGCCCTGTGTCCTGTTTTCACGGCAGAGTTATTAACAGGGCCCGTTTTGCTCTCTTGGAAGTACTAAGTGGTCACTACTTATAAGCGATGATGTGCACTTCAAACTGCCTCCCTTCAGGAAGCCCATCAGATTATATTGTTCCACTACTTAATGATATTAAGACAGATTACTTGGCCAAGGTGGTGACTGACAGGTTTTTTTTTAATTGTAAAGGCATGTGTTTTTTTGTTTGTTTGCAGTTAGTAAATAGTCTGTGGGATGGTCTTTTGAGACTGTGAATATCTCATACCCCAGCAGTCCTTAACTCATGGTTTTAGAGTCCTTTGATGACCTTTGACAGAATAAATTCCATAGTGGTGGTTACAGTGCTAACTGTATTTAAATGATTAAGATTTTGAAGTAGAGATTGACTCTCTTTTAATGAGAGAATAACATTTTATTTATCCCCCAAACATTTCAGGATCCCCAGATAGCTTAAATATGGGTTGCCTGCTATTTTAAATGCTTTTTTCTGTTTCTTGTTGCAGGTTTCTATCCTTTGAAAACGCTAAGAATAATGTCCCTGCATCAGTTTTTACTGGAGCCAATCACCTGTCATGCCTGGAACAGGGATCGTACCCGTAAGTTTGCCATCGACTTGGCTCCTTTATCTCGGTACCACTGATTCTCTTAGATGTTGGCATTCTAAGAATCACATATTTCAGCATCATATGTAAACGGGGACATAGATTCAGAGAACTAGGTCAGCCAGCTGGGATTTTGATAAGGATTCCTTTGAATCTGTAGCTTCACTGTCTCTTTTAAAGCAATTCAGGCTTGGTTCACTTTTTTTTTTTTAATGGATTTATTTATTTGGCTGGGTGTGTGGGATCTCTAGTTGCCACATGTGGGATCTAGTTCCTTGATCAGGCATCGAACCAGGGTGACCTGCACTGAGAGCACAGTCCTGGCCGCTGGACCACCGGGGAGTCCCAGTTTGCTCTTATTTTTAAAGAAATCTTTGGCACATAAACAGTATACTTCAGGTTGCTGAATAAAGTGAAAACCTAGATGAGGGCCTCTATATGGATATTTCGGAGAAGGCGATGGCACCTGACTCCAGTGCTCTTGCCTGGAAAATCCCATGGACGGAGGAGCCTGGTGGGCTGCAGTCCGTGGGGTCGCGAAGAGTCGGACACGACAGAGCGACTTCACTCTCACTTTTCACTTTCGTGCACTGGAGAAGGAAATGGCAACCCACTCCAGTGTTCTTGCCTGAAGAATCCCAGGGACGGGGGATCCTGGTGGGCTGCCGTCTGTGGGGTCGCACAGAGTCGGACATGACTGAGGCGACTCAGCAGCAGCATCAGCAGCATCTGGATATTTGAATCAGGGCGGAACGGTGACTAGAGCTTCTGCTTTGTGATCACGTCTTCAAGCTTCACAGCTGAGTTTCCTATAATTCTTTCTGTACTGTCTCATCTAAAAATAGGGTTTTGGAGTATTTCCAGTACTGTTTAATAGAAACATAAGTTATAATTTTTCTTATTTAAACTAGTCAATATACTCAGTGTCTTACGTCAAGAGTTTTTTTAATGCTACGTTCTAATCTGAAATGTAATTTTCAGGTTTAAATTTGGATTTGAATTTTGAAATCCCTACACACATCTTGGAGATTTAAAGAAATATGTAACTGGCTTCCAGAAAGCACTTAAAGTCTTAGAATTTTACAGCTAGGTATTTATTCCGTAGTTTCATCTTTAAACAGATGTGGCTTTCCTAAGGAGTAAAGAAAGGGGATACGATAGGTGAGGGAGCTGTTAAATGATTGACCTGAAGTTTGGGTCATAGACTTTAATTTTAAGAAATCAAGTTTTGTTTTTTAAAAACGGGTGAACTAGAAAGGAGAAAAATATCGTATAAGTTCGAAAAGTCCATTATATATGTACATTCTTAATATTTTAGATTGGTCGAAGAGATTTCTCTTAAAAACAGATTTATATTTTGTGATTTATATTGGCTTTATTGTAAAGAAAAACTTCAATTTATTTTATCAGTAGAATCAAAGGTATTTTTCCTTAATAAACGAGTGGTTCCTCTTTCAGTTCATGATAGCAATAATAAGAACCTACAAGTTATTTGCAGTGTTTCAGAAAGTCTACAGAAATTAAATATTTATCATTCGTAACATAGGACAGGTAAACTAAAATATTTTACTGTGGACCAAAATCGTATCAGTTAAGGATAGCAGCGTTGTTTGTTCGTTACTGGTTAGAATCCTTAATTGACAGTTGTGTATGTTTCTAATAAAATGAAATGTTTAGTTTCTCTTTAAAGCATTTTAACATATGGGCTCCAAGTAGAGGTAAAAATAAGAAAGTAATGAATTCTTCAGGGGCCGAAATTGGAAGCCGTTTTCTCGCACTGCCTTCCCGTTCCTTCCTTCGGTCTGTTTCTGGAATGCTCCCTGGAGGGTTCCCCGCTGGTCTGGTGGTCCTGCTCCAGTTCAGCAGGTGCGGCTTTGGTCCCTGGTCGGGGAACCAAGATCCCACATGCTGCCTGACGTGCCACCCAAGTCAGGCAAAAAAAAATATCTTTTAATAAATAAATAGATAAATAAAATATCCACTGTAGGAATTCCCTCATCATCTAATGGTTAGTACTCCATGCTTTCACTGCCAAGACCTGGGTTCAACCCCTGGTCAGGGAACTAAGATCCCCACGAGCCATGCGGCACAGCCTGAAAAAAAAAAAGCCCACTGTAACAGATAACCTGTTTTGGTGACAAGTTCAGATATTAACCTTTGACCTTTTTTCCCCAGAAATCGCCCTTAGCCCCAATAATCACGAGGTCCACATCTATAAGAAGAACGGGGGCCAGTGGGTGAAAGCCCACGAACTCAAGGAACACAATGGACACATCACAGGTAAAGGGAGTGGGCTCAGGGCGGCGTTTCCCAGTGCTGCACGCCCTTTAGACAGGGAGCCTGGTGAAGTAAGTCAGCCACTCCGCTCAGAGTCGCGCTGCACTTCCTGAGTCGTCTTTGAAAATTTGAGAAAATGTCCTAATAGTGGCCTCGGTTTTGAAGTGTGTCTCTGAGCCCCACTGGTACACGGAACTCTGCTAGTGTTACTGAAAACACAACCTCTGGGGACTAAACAGCTTAGATGGAGATGAGACGTGAAAGCGAAAACCAGACAGCACGTCAGCGGGGTGAGCTGCCAGCCAGGCCGGGCTCTCAAGTCCCGAGGGAACGCCGTGTCTTCCAGGACTTTCCTGTATGTTGTTTTTGGGGCGAGGAAAACATTCCAAAATATCGAAAAGGACAAAGAAGAGTGTAACAAATACCCATACTCCCACCACCCAGAATTAGCCACTGTTTATCTTTTTTCCTGTGCCAGAAAATTTGGGAAACCAAAGACTGGATTATAAGAAGTGTTATTCTAGGTAATAGTAACACACCCTCTCAGCCCCATCCCCATTCCTGTCCCCCAGAAGGCAGTCTGAAGTTTGGTATGACACTGTCCCCGTCTGTTTTTTATAGTTTGACTCGCCTGTGTATGTGTTATCGTTCAGTCCCTCAGTCGTGTCCAGCTCTTTGAGACCCCGTGGACTGCAGCATGCCAGGCTTCCCTGTCCTTCACTGTCTCCTGGAGGTTGCTCAGACTCGAGTGCATTGACTTGATGAAAGTGAAAGTCACTCAGTGGTGTCTGACTCTTTGCGACCCCATGAACTAGTCCCTGGAAGTCTCCAGGCCAGAATACTGAGTAGCCATTCCTTCTCCAGGGGATCTTGCCAACTCAGGGGTCGAACCCAGGTCTCCCACATCGCAGGTGGATTCT
Source organism: Procapra przewalskii (assembly GCA_006410515.1). Lineage (NCBI taxonomy): Eukaryota > Metazoa > Chordata > Mammalia > Artiodactyla > Bovidae > Procapra > Procapra przewalskii. Next base: position 1,278,481 of record SJYF01000191.1, on the reverse strand, counting down.
TTGCCAGCTAGGCCACCAGGGAAGAAGTATGTAGGTGGAGGGAGATCCAGCTGATTGATTTTATCCGCTGGTTAGCATTCCATGCCTCATTTGTTTACTCATTCCTGCACTGAAAAACATTTATTTCCACTTTTTCCTTGTGATATTGATGTGCTAAATTGAGCGTGCCTAGGAAGATCTCCCCAAGAAGGCAATGGCACCCCACTCCAGCACTCTTGCCTGGAAAATCCCATGGACGGAGGAGCCTGGTGGGCTGCGTTCCATGGGGTCACTAAGAGTCGGACACAACTGAGCGACTTCACTTTCACTTTTCACTTTCATGCACTGGAGAAGGAAATGGCAACCCACTCCAGTGTTCTTGCCTGGAGAATCCCAGGGATGGGTGAGCCTGGTGGGCTGCCGTCTATGGGGTTGCACAGAGTTGGACACGACTGAAGCGACTTAGCAGCGGCAGCAGGAAGATCTCCGTCCAGGAGTGAATGTTTGTCTCTGGGAGACTTGCTGCACCCCAGGGCTATGCAGATCTCAGCCCTGCCAGGCGTCGTCAGCTCGCCTTCATCCCACCTGCCCTGACAGGAGAGCTGGTCTTCCCAGGCTTGATAGAGTCAGACTGGCCGATGAGTGAGCGGCGGTCTCTTTCTGAGTTGCGTTGCCCTGGTTCATAGAAAGGTTGCTGCAGCTGCTAAGTTGCTTCAGCCGTGTCCGACTATGTGCAACGCCATAGACGGCAGCCCACCAGGCTCCGCCATCCCTGGGATTCTCCAGGCAAGAACACTGGAGTGGGCTGCCATTGCCTTCTCTGCATGGAAAGGTTGAGCCTCTGTTTATCAGCCGCCCGGGTTTTCTTTTTCATGACTTCACTGTTCATAACTCCTAACCACTCTTCCACTGAATTTTTGTGTCCTTTTTTCTTGTCAATTTGTAAAAGACTGGATCTTAAAGTGTTGGTTCTGAGGCAGATTCCTAAGTGTGCAGTAACGTTCATCTTTGACAAAAACTCTCAATGAATAGGTGTGGAAAGGTAACATCAGAGCAGTGTTAAGAAAGCGTCAAGTAAAGGAGAGAGAAAAATGGAGCATTTTTACAAAGGTTTTCAGAACTTGGTGAACCGTTTCCTGATGCCAGATTTCAAGAGAATGTATTACTGTGCTGGGAAATCCTATCTGGTGGCTTTTTTTAAAAAAAAATACTTATTGCTGTGTTCGGGAAGAACTCTATTCTTGACCCTTAACTACTGTCGTTGCTTTTTTTATCCTGTTTTCTGGCTGAGTGATTCAGCCTCTTTTCTTTCAACAGTTTGGCTAAGCACATCAAAACTTGCTCTCCATAACATTTCACTTACAAATTTCTCCCGTCTGTCTTGGTCTCCCTTCTTCTCGTGGTAATTTTTGCGCTTAAGTGGGCAGCACAGGGACTAATGGTAAATGTCTCTTTTTTTAATTGGGACCCTTGAGTTTTGCCTCTGATTCTGATTAGCATGAAGATATCCTTCCCCCATCAGATAAAAACAGCAGATTTTGACCTTCTGCACCCCTTAGATTGTGTCCCCAGCAAAAGCTCATGACTGTCCCTTCTGGCTTTGACCAGTGATTTGTGTGTGATGCCAGTCAGGGGCCAACTGGCTGTATTACCAAACTCGCACCAAAGACATAATTTCTATTTTGGTTGCTGTTTCTTTCCCACGGCCTTATTTTTATGAGGTTTGGCCTATTTCCATTAAGTCCCTTTGCCGGTGGCCTTGAAGCCTAAAAATAAGCACACTCATATTTTAAATTGGAATTTTAGCATTAGGAAATACTGAAAAAAATGAGAAAAGGCCAAGATGAAAGACCAAAGAACTAGCCAATAAAGTGAAATAGTTATGTCCTTTCTCTCCCCTGCTTCTCCTTTGGAATCCTTTGAACTTGGGCCTGTTTTCTGTCCAGATGCTCAAATGACATTTTTCTTTTTTAGATCTGGAAAAAAAAAAAACTGTTGTTGGAAAAGTCTAAATATAACTCTGTGGCAGAAGACCAAAGATCAAACATACTTTCTCAGAGAGATAGTAACTCTCTGGAAAAAGAAAACGCCCCTCTGAAGTTTTTTAGAAGAAAAATCTGCTCAGTAATACAGAGGAAAAGAATATGGCATGCATCAAAGGATAGCAGAGTTCTGGTGTTTTTCTTTGAGTTTATTCTTTTTTGTTAAATATTTGATCACCATCTCTTTAAAAAAAAAAAAAAGATTTTACTGTGGACAGTTTTAAACAGATGGCATATAAGAGAGTAATGCAATGAGCTCCTATATACCCATCACTCAGGGTCAACAGTTACCAGTTGGTAGCCAGTCTTGTTCTCAACTCACTTTCCTTCTTCCTGTTCTGTTTTCAAGCACATCCCAGACATTGCCTCATCTCATATGTTCAGTTCCTGTCTCTAAAAGATAAGGATTCTTCAAACAATAACCAGTACAGTCGTCAGTTGTTTTAATTGGCATCGTTGCAAGGTACACACATGATTGTGATTAACCGATGTCCCTCCAGTTTGCGGGTTCCTTCTTTCTTTGCCTTTGCTGTGGAAACTTGAGAGATCGGGTTGTCTGTCCTGCGGTGTTTCCCAGAGCCCGGGTTTTGCAGATGCAGGCACTCGGTGCTTCACAGGTTTCTTGGTCCTCTGTTTCCGTGACTCGCTAGTTGAGGTTAGGAGATGGCAGGTTCATGAAGGAGGCACGTAACGTTAGGTCACCTTTCTTTCTGTGATGTTAGCAACTGCTGACGGAGAAGGCAATGGCACCCCACTCCAGTACTCTTGCCTAGAAAATCCCATGGACGGAGGAGCCTGGTGAGCTGCAGTCCATGGGGTCGCAAGGAGTCGGACGCGACTGAGCGACTTCACTTCCAGTTTTCACTTTGATGCACTGGAGAAGGAAATGGCAACCCACTCCAGTGTTCTTGCCTGGAGAATCTCAGGGACGGGGGAGCCTGGTGGGCTGCCGTCTGTGGGGCTGCACAGAGTCGGACACGACTGAAGCGATTTAGCAGCAGCAGCAGCAACTGCTGATCTATCCCCTGTCCATTAATTTAGAAGTGGCTGCGCCGTGGTAATACTCTCTGGCATTTCCTCTCTGTTAAGTGGAATGCGTTTATAAAGGAGACGCTTACCTTCACCTACTGCCTGGCTAGCCTGGGATGCCGTTTGTAAAGGAAAGACGGGACAGACGCTCGAGTCCTTTCCCTTTCTTTTGAAGTCGTCTGATGGCAGGAAAACAGAAAAAAAAAAAAAGATGCAGCACTAAATTAGCAAGAGATGAGAACTTGCCTTTTTCTGACCGTTTGCCTGCCTCACGTTTTAACAAGTATGTTTTTGTATTACATTTCTGGGAATTTATCACAGATCATTTTAACCAAAGCAAGAAGGTATATGCCTTCATGTTCATGTCGATTTTATCTATTCTAATAATAATAAGTGATTGGAAACCAAACATACAACAAAAGGATGTTTTGGGAAATTATTGTGATGAGATCAGTGTTCTAGCATAACGTGTAACCACTGCTAATTTACTGAAAGCAGAAGATGTTTGCCATGCTATTTGTGTCCCTTGAGGGAGGAACATGTGTAGATGTGAGATGGAGTAGAGCTTTTTTTACTTTCCTGTGTGTCCCGTTGTGATGTGTATCTTGTGATAATAAGTGGGTTTGCTGTCGTAGTTAAAAATAAAAATTTAAATCTAATAAAGAGGGCTGCAAAGCTATCCTGTAATGAATGGATTTTAAATAAAAAATGCACATCACTGAGAATACACTCCCTCATCTTTTCCCCTTTAGTGGTGTGAATAATTGAGCTGACTACTCCGGTAGATGAACGAATACAAACTCCTCACACTCCTAAAGTCACTGCGATTTGTGACTAATGGAGACTTTGATTCTTATTTTTTCATATAAATGTTAAGAATGTTGATTATTTTTAAGGAAATACCTAAAATAAAAATTTATGAGTGGTATTTCTATAACTTGAATGTTAAATTATATTTATAGAAAATACTTCATCAGTAAGTATAAAATAACTGAGTCATAGCAGATTTTACTCTTGGTGTATAACAAACTGACCTTGACTTTGGGATCCCCCATAGAGGCTTCCCAGGCGGTGCTAAGGGCTCCACTAGTGGTAAAGAACTTGCCTGCCCATGCAGGAGACTTAAGAGAGGGGGGGTTGATCCCTGGGTCGGGAAGATCCCCTGGAGGAGGGCATGACAACCCACTCCAGTATTCTTGCCTGGAGAATCCCATGGAAAGGGAGCCTGGCTGGCTGCAGCCATGGGGTCGCAAAGAGTCAGACACACCTGACTGAGCGCGAGCAGTCCTGACTGTTTAGGTCTCTTCCTAGATTAGATACAAAGACACTGAAAGACTCTCACAGAACCTGTGTCATATAGGAAGGTATTTTCGTTAGTCTAAATAGCAGCTACCTTCAGAAGAATCACAATTTATATTTTTCCCTCTCTATACTGAAGGTCGTTCACCCTGTACGTTGCTTTATTTGGATGTCGTATTGTAGACTTTCAGTTAATAACCGAGGTCTGTTACTGCATAAGTAAAGGTACTTTCAGACCAAAAGGAAAAACCAGTCTGGTAATGAGGGAAGACAGAGGTCTTCAGATCAGAATTCTAAAGCTATGGGAGTGGGTGGTCGGAATGCCCCTGCTTGGTTTGGAAGCTCCACAGTTGTAGAGCTCTGTTCTGCCTGGCCTCTGGAGGATCCTGAGTTACAGAACTTTGCAGAGGAGCGTCCTGGCCTTGGCGCTCAGGACCATCGGCGGGGAAGGACGGGCTGGGGAGGAGGGTCCCAGGCCCACCTGCCAGCGCCCCGCTGTTGGTGCTGGCCAGGCGGAGCAGATCCCCGCCACATCTCACTTGCAGGTATCGACTGGGCTCCCAAGAGTGACCGCATCGTCACTTGCGGGGCCGACCGCAACGCTTACGTCTGGAGTCAGAAGGATGGTGTCTGGAAGCCCACCCTGGTGATCCTGAGAATTAACCGGGCGGCTACTTTCGTCAAGTGGTCCCCGCTAGAGAACAAGTTTGCCGTGGGCAGCGGAGCACGACTCATCTCCGTCTGTTACTTCGAGTCTGAAAATGACTGGTGAGCACCATCTGAGTATTTTTGTTTCTGCCTGTGGAATTGTATGTTTGGACCACTGTGTCCTCAGTGACTTCTTGAGGCACTGGGTACAGGCTTAACTATAACTTCAGCTCTTCCACATCCAGAGATGTTTTTTTCCTTTGAAATTCTCCATTCTCTCTGAGCATTTTTCCTTCTTCTGAGTACAAGTCCAGGCTTACATCTTCCTGACGTTAATATCAAGCCAGTTCCCATGTTCTGAGCTCCTAACTTGTTTTCTTTAATTTGCGACAATTCTTCTCACTCTGCACTGTCTACATTGCTTTTTTCTTCCCCTGATGTATATATATCATAAACTTGAAGGAATCCCCATGCCCTAAGGAATAGTTTTTTTTTCCCCTATCTCTATTGACTTTAAAATATCTAGAATTCCTACAGAGAGTAGTATTCTCCTGTCTTTAAAGTTTGCTAACGAAATCTGTGTCCTGGTATAACATTTACTTATCCAAACTGTTGAAGTAAAAATTGACCAAAATCTCAAAAATAAATCAGCCTGTTGTGCATTCTTTATACTGGAAACCGCTCATAGCTGATCCTGTCAAAATACCCAGGTTTATTTTATGGCTAAGTAACTGGTTTTAACTACTCCTTCCTGCTCACTGTGATAAGGAAACCACTCTGCTCTACCCGGCACAGGACGTGTTCAGAAAGGGTGGTAAATACCCTCCAACATGGAATTGTCATTTAGTGCAAAACTGGCAGTGTTTGTGTTTGTCCTAAAAATAGCCGAGTACATGGTATTCTTCGTGTGTCCCTGTCTGAGACAAGGAAAGGAAGGGATGGTCATGGTACATTTTGTAGTTTAGTAAAACCTCAGAAATTTTGATCGTCTGTGAATCTGCAACAAGACTGAATTATGAATTAAAGACTGGCAGCCTTTCTTTCAAGCCCCTGTTAAAATAAGGATAACAAAATACTGCCCACAAGAAATTGTTCGGAAGGTTCACTGTAACAGAGGAGAAGCAGCATTTGGCACTTTTATTCACTGAAAACCAGTTTCAGTGCAGATAAATTGGGCTCAACTGTAGGACACAGTAGTGTCCCTTGAACAAGATGTGTGTTCAGTGGAATGTCTCAGCTATGGCACGAGGTTTCACTGGTGGGACGCAAGTACTCTTAAAAAAACCTCTAAAGGCCTTTAATGTAAAATAACTGGCACAAAACACGTCAGAATGCTGTCTGTTTTCCAGAAAGGCTCCTATGAGAAAGATTCTCTAGAAAAGTAACCTAGCATTCAGCTCAAGAATGAGACTCCCAACTCCTGAGTAATAGAACGGGATTGGTTTTTAAGCAGCAGTTTAAGGACAGAAATTGAATTAGGCCAGAATGATGACTGATCTTAGATATAAATAAACTATTTTGGGTTTGTTGGTGGGTTTTTTTTGGGAATCTTTTTTGGCATGTGGAATCTTAGTTCCCTGACCAGGGGTTGAACTCATGCCCCCTGCATTGGCAAGGAGGAGTCTTGATCGCTGGAATACCAGGGAAGTCCATACATGTTTTGAGTGGAGCTTGAGAATTAGGCTTCCCAGGTGGCTCAGTGGTAAAGAATTCACCTGCAATGCAGGAGTCTCAGGAGACTCAGGTTCAATCCCTGGATCTGGAGGAGCCCCTGGAGAAGGGCACGGCAACCTACTCCAATATTCTTGCTGGGAGAATTCCATGGACAGAGGAGCCTGGTGGGCTGCAATCCATGGGGTCACAAGAATCAGACACGACTGAAGCAACTTTGCATGCATGCACAGAGAATTAGCCGGAGGCTCATATTCAGCAAGAGTTTCTACTCATTTCTTGACTTTTCTGTGAAAAAATAAATCTGCAGCTTCACAGAGACTTAGAAAGGGAATTAAATTATTTTACAACCAACCCAAACTTAACCCAAAACGAAGGAACAAATCACTCAGTTATTTGTAATAAAAATTTAAGTGATGTCAAACCTCCATTTTTATTCCTAAGATTAGAGTCACACGTAATCTGAAAGTCCACGGTCGGGGGCGGTGGTACCAGAATTAATCTACAAATACACTCCCTGACGAGGGTCCCCTGGTAACCGGGAGAGTTCAGAACTGGCTGTTTCAATGAAAATGTCAAAGGGTGAAAAGGAGCAGAAGGGCCACTGAGGGTCCCCCTTCCTCGCTTCCTTTATAGACACACCTCTCCAGCAGGAGCCCAGCAGCCCTGTGAGAGCCCCGTGGAGCTGGTTTCACCTGGCATACGTCTGTGGGTCATCTGGGGACGGTTGCCTGATGCTTGGGTAAACTGAAATGGGTTTTCTCCTTTTGTAGGTGGGTGAGCAAGCACATTAAAAAGCCCATCCGCTCCACGGTCCTCAGCTTGGATTGGCATCCCAACAACGTCTTGCTGGCCGCGGGATCCTGCGACTTCAAATGCAGGTGGGAGCCGGCGAGGGTTGGCAGCAGCCTTTAGCTCCTCGTTCTCCATCCTTCAGCAAGTGTTCGTGCGGTTCCTTTCCTTTGTAAGGGACTGTGCCGGGCCCCATGGGGCACTCAAGAGATGAAAGGAGCTTGTGATTTAGAAAAGGAGCGCCAGCAAAAGTGGAATCAGGAGGCAGAAAGAAGAGGGCAAGGTGGGGCAGGTAGAGGGGCTGCAGGGGCCAAACCAGGAAGTGTCCTCGGGCAGAGCGTCCCCGGGCAGCAGGTGGGGGCGCAGGTGCAGGCTCCCCACCCCCACAGGTCGTTTCTCATCTCACAGCCCTGGCAGCAGACTCGGCGCGTTCCAGAGTGAGGCTGAGATGAGCATCAGTGCTGAACAGGGCGCTGCTGGGTTCCTCCTCAGTTGAAGCTCTTTATTTCTCATGAGTATGGGGCTGGAAGAAACAGGGCCACTTCGCTGAGAGCTTTAAGGATCTACGACGTAATTGCTTTTTAAAGCTGTTCTTTATCAAGAAGGGTTTTTTTTCTCCCCCTTTAGCCAAAAGAAAAGCACATATATGTTGGTTCCTTATTCGCTGGTTGGTGGGTTGGGAGATGGCGGTGCAGCTTTCTTTAGTAAGCTGTGTGGAAACATTCCAGAAAACCTGTCTAATGATTTATATCCAAGAATACCCAAGTTCTTTTGGTTTGTTTTCTTAAGGATGTGTGTAAGAATTCGGCTGTGGGATGAGAGGGCGGTAGCATCAGGTGCTTTGGGGAAAATGCTGACCCTCCTACTTGAGAAGCAGTGTAGCAGTTAGGGTTCGGAAGTTTTCGAAGAGAAGCTGTACAAGGAAATGGCACTGGAGGGCGAGGGGACTAGGAGGACCGACTCCCAGCTGTCCCCCGCCCTGCTTCCCACGTCTGGGTCAGAACAGCCTCCCACACAGAATTAATTCTTGGAATCAGAGGAGACCGATGACCCAAGGCTGTAAAGGACCCACCTTCCTCCCAGGCGAGCCTTGCCCCCAAGGCTGGGCGATGCCACCATGGAGAGCCTGCCCCCAAGGCTGGGCGATGCCACCAGGGAGAGCCTGCCCTCAGCCTCCCTGGCCGCCCTTGGCCTCCTGGGATGTCCCTTTCTTTCTTCAAATGAGTTAGTACCACTGGTTTCCTGCAGGGCTGCAAATCGCTTCCTGTCTCCTGCCGTTTGTCCGTGTGGGCTTCCTGGACCACTGTTGTTGAGAATGATGGCAGTAGCCTTGTTTAGCAGAGTCCACCGTGGGCCGGGGAGGGGCAGGCAGGACAGCACGGTCCTCCCCAGACGCCCTCCAGGAGGGAAGGGCTTCTGTGTCCTGCGGATGCTGTGCCCGAAGAGTGGTACCTCACGGGCTGTAGGCCACACTTGAACTGGCGCGGAGGCAGCCAGCCGAACCTTCTGCTTCTCGAGAGCTGCATTGGAACGTTGCCCGTCGTCAGGGTTTGGTTTTGCTGAGTCGGCATCTTTGCGTCTCGGGGTGCCTGCCAGCAGCTGCCTGCGGCCTGTTTCTAGCAGTACATACGGATGTTTTAATCCCCTTTTTCCTTCTCTCCCTGCCCTTAAACCACAGAGTGTTTTCTGCCTACATTAAAGAAGTGGACGAGAAGCCAGCCAGCACGCCCTGGGGGAGCAAGATGCCTTTCGGTCAGCTGATGTCCGAGTTTGGGGGCAGCGGCACCGGCGGCTGGGTTCACGGGGTCAGTTTCTCGGCCAGTGGCAGCCGCCTGGCCTGGGTCAGCCACGACAGCACCGTGTCCGTTGCCGACGCCTCAAAAAGCGTGCAGTGAGTGTTAGCCTTTGTCTGGGCTTACAGAGGAGCGGCGTGGGGTCTCTGTGCAGCTGGCCTGAGGCCGCCTGGCCCTGGTGGAAGTACAGGACATGAGCGTAAATCCCAGCCGGGCTGCACAGCAGCCTTTAAAGTCACCTTCGCACGTTTAGATGGTCCATCTGGGAAGATTTTGAAGATTCAGGTCTCCCTTCCAGAAACACTTCTTAATGGAAATACCCATCATGAATCCTCCGAAGGAGCCTCCTGGTTTGCTCCTGGTCCCAGAGTTCCTTCTGGTGGCAGTTAATCTGTCCCTGAGAATCCCTCACAGCACGTGAGTGTCGTCCCACAGCCTTAGATTAAGTGGAGGACGTGTTCTTCCTCTCTGTGGTCGGTGAGCAGAGCTCCATTTACCTGGGGCCTTGGTGACGGCCGACCCCTGGGAGCCAGCCCACCCAGGGTGCACGCAGGAGGGGCCAGGGTTGCAGGGACTCGGGGTGAGGAGGCCTCAGCTCAGCCCTGAGGAGGGCGGAGGGCGTCCTTCAGAGCTCAGAGCTTGCGCCTACTGCTCGTGCCTGGAGGGCAGAGGGGGCGACCGCAGTCCTTGCCACTTATCAATCTCCGTTCTTGCCTGGCGCATCCTTCCATTGGCAGCTAGAGGGAGCCCACCCATAAGGGTCTCCTGACCTGGCACCCTGTTCTGGGAAATCACATCTGACTCCCCTGCCCCATGGCGGCAACAAAGTGCCGTTTCAAAGAGAATGTCTTTTTACTACTTGGATTGAACTGGTTGGTTTTTCTTTTGTTTTTAAATTTTTTTAAACATCCCCCCCATCCTAAATTACATCATCTTTGAGACGATTTTTCTGCACGTGTGTAGACCCACACATCTTCTCCTTTTCAACGCCAGTGGGATGATTCTGTGCATCCTCTAGAGCAGTCTGCTCCTTGTCCTTCAGTCGTGTTCTGATGTCATGGCTGCTTGCTTTCTGTAGAATTTACTGTAACACATAATGAGCTCTGAGCAAATGCTCACAAGCCCCTGTCTACCGTCCTACTGACTTATTTGCATTTTCCGGTGCTGCAAGTCAGATTACATCCTCCATCCGTTATATCCTTCTCCATCTCAGACATAAGTATTTCATGTAGTAAGAGCTAGGTAAGCCACAGGAAAGCCTCGGATGAGGTGTTAGGACTTTAATCCAGTGCCAGTCATGCTGGCGGAGGAGGCAGTTGGAGGTTGCAGGGGTGACTTTCACGTGGGGCCGTGTGATCCTTCCCTGGTGGCTCAATGGTGAAGAATCCGCCTGCCAGTGCAGGAGATGCAGGTTTGATCCCTGGGTCGGGAAGAGCCCCTGGAGAAGGAAGTGGAAACACACTCCCGTGTTCTTGCCTGGAAAATCCCATGACCAGGGGGCCTGGCGGGCTACAGTCCATAGGGTCACAAAGACTCAGACATGACTGAGCACAACCGTGACGCATTTCTGGGGCGTCTGAACCTCCTCCATCAGTCAGCACGTTTGCTGCTGTATCTGTGTCATTTCTTGGCAGATGGCCACGAAGCATACATGTGCCCACACACATGGCCCGTTCATGTGTGAGGTCCTGGCTGGCCAGCACTGTTTTGTTCGTCAGTGGCCATAGCTGCAGCCCCGGTGCCTGACGGGCACAGACCAGACTTCCGTGAATGTCTGTGGTCCCGGCCCACTAGGAGCCCCTGTGAGCACAGACGGGGATGGCGTCAGAGAAAGGCCTTCGGTCGTGAGTGACGATGACTGTCAGCTCCAGGAGGCCAGAGAGAGGGGAAGCCCTGCAGGCTGCAGTGGTGCAGGAAGGCTGCTTGGGGGGGTGATGAGACCCAGGCCGAGTTTCAGAAATGAGGGTGGACTTCAGGTGGGCAGGAGGAGGGCATGTGGGTAGCAGGGGGCCAAGGCCAGGGCGACAGGACCAGGAGGGGTGGGCACAGCCAGAGGGGCAGAGGCCGCTGCTGCTGCAGGTCACCTTGGGGCTGGCCCGTGCTGGATATTGCTGGAGGTCACACAGCTTCTCTTTAAAAGAAAAAAAAAGATTTCTCCCCTGTAATTATTTGGCCGTGCAGGGGCTCAGCGGCCGCATATGGGGTCTTTTGTCGCAGCATGTGGGAGCTGGTTCCCTGCAGGGGATCTCATCCGGGACCCCCTTCACTGGGAGCACAGTCTTAAGCCACTGGACCCCCAGGCAAGTCCCCACAGGGCTCCTCTTAGGAAATGTGTCCTTCATGCTGTGACGCCCCTTGAGAACATGTCCTCTCTCACCCCGTGTCTGACGAGGCTGCGTGGCCCCTTCCAGCGCGTGTTAACCGGTGTTCTCGTGCTCAGGGTCTCAACTCTGAAGACAGAGTTCCTGCCCCTCCTGAGTGTGTCGTTCGTCTCAGAGAACAGCGTCGTGGCTGCTGTGAGTATTTCTCTCATTTCCCTCACGTGCGCTGCGTTTCATTCTTGAGACCAGGAACAGACCATGCGCCGAGGCTGTGTGCCCTGCGGCTGGGGCACAGGGATCAGCAGCCTCGTGGAGGGAACGGATCCAGAGGCCTCCGCGGAGGGACCGTTCCGCTGGGGGAGCTGGTGGGCGCCCCCGCCACGCGGCCTGACCGCTCCCCCGTTTCAGGGCCATGATTGCTGCCCCATGCTCTTTAACTACGACGACCGCGGCTGCTTGACCTTCGTCTCCAAGCTGGACATCCCCAAACAGAGCATCCAGCGCAACATGTCGGCCATGGAGCGCTTCCGCAACATGGACAAGCGGGCCACGACTGAGGACCGCAACACGGCCCTGGAGACGCTGCACCAGAACAGCATCACGTAGGTGCCGCCGCCGGCCGCCAGGGGGCGCCGCGCCCCTCTGCTTCCTGCCGCCTCCTGCCCGGGCCCTCCGGGAGCGGGGCGGCAGGAGGCTGCAGCGTCCGACCGCGGGCCCTGGCTTCCAGCTTGGCACGGAGAGCCAGCTCCACCCCTACCCCGTAGGCAGTGTGTCCTCCCCGCGGAGCGCGGGCCCTGCCCTCAGGCAGCCTCTTCTGAGTCTCGCGCTCTCAGAAACGTGGCAGAACAAAAGGAGACCTGAAGGTCGCGTGCCTCGTAGGGAGCACCCGGCAGGAAGGTCAGTCAGACCTGTCTGCAGAGTGACGGTACTTGTCATCTCAGTCCTAGATATCAAGGCATGTGCACACGTAAGATCATTCCAGCAGCTTTCTCAGCAGCATCACGGTGGATGAGGAGCCAGGTGATTTCAGTCCTGCTTCACGAGGCCTCTAGTTTGTTCAGAAAGCCTGTCCCGACTGTGCCCGTGCCCGGCCCCTGCCCCTGCCCGGGGCACGCACTGTGTGGCCCGGATTGCCCCGCTTCTCTCTACATCCCTGAGGTTAATGCCCATCCTTAACTTTTCCCTTTTGGCAGTCTTTTTCTTTTCTGGATACTTGGTAATATAATTCATCTGAGCATTTTCTGAGTCAGGTTGCCACAGACTGATATCCACAGACACCTTAAAGGAACTGGTGGACACTGTTTCCTGGAGACGCCGATGCGCGCCTAGGAGGGCTGGGGTTCACGCCCACCGCACCCCTCAGTCGCTTGCTTGTGCTTCCTTTCAGCCAAGTGTCTATTTACGAGGTGGACAAGCAAGACTGTCGCAAGTTCTGCACCACTGGCATCGATGGGGCCATGACCATTTGGGATTTCAAGGTACTGTCGGCGCCTCTCAGAGCACATCCCATCGGTGCTTAAGCTCTCCTTGTGAGAAGACTGTCCCCCATGCCTTTAACCCAGCCGTCTCCTGCAGCGCAGGGCAGGAGTGTGGTGCGCTGGGCCGCCCCCGGGGACTGTCAGCAGGAGAAAGCTGCTCTGTCTCACTGAGCGCTGCCCGATCCCCAATGGGAGCCGATCCCCAACGGGAGCCGAGCACTGCTTTCATGGCGGGTCCGGGGTTGGGCCCAGCCTGGTCGAACTCTGTAGCTCTGTTTTTGGGATCCACACCAACTCCTCTGACCTGCAGCACTCGCTGCCGGCCTTCAGGGGCCGGGCCCAGGGGCTGGCCCTTGAGGATTGGCCGTGAAAGGCCCTGGAAGGGCTCATCTGGCGGGAGAGAGAGGAGGACGGGGTCAGGGAGCTGGGTGGGGAGTCAGCACTTGTTTTCTCGCTGGGGAGTGCAGGGTGGGGGGTGCTGCACAGACTGCCCGCGCGGCCTCTTCAGGAGGGGTGGGTTTCAGGTAGCAAGTGGTCTGGGCTGCGGGGGCCACCATGAGCCGGGCAGAGACCCCTGGAGGAGCCTGGCATGTCTGCGGGCAGCAGGGGCGACTCTGGAACCCACTTGGAGAGGCGCTGGCTGTGATGTGTGGGCGGCCTGGGCTCCAGG
>SJYF01000191.1:1219749-1240788 GCA_006410515.1 Procapra przewalskii | reverse complement strand
TGTCCATCAGAGCACTGTGCAGAGCGCCAGGCACCTCTGCCCAGCGGGTACGTGTATATACCTCACCTAGATACCTGACATCCCACGTTTAACTCATCTAAGACAGAACTGCATACTCAGCGCGCTCCTCCCCACAAGCCCAGGCAAGGCCTTCTTTCTCCTTCCCCCTAGTCCCGCCACCCCAACCCCGACAAATCCCAATGAGTTTATCTCTGAAACACAGCTTGAATCTGCCCATTTTTCTCCACTGCTTATTGCCACCCCCTTAAGGCAAGTTACAATTTCTTGTCTGGATACCTGCTACCAGCTCTTGGCTTCTATACTCAACACTGTACAACTCACTCTGCAGATAAAAGCAAATCTGGCCCATATTCTTGCCTGGAGAGTCCCATGGACTGAGGGGCCTGGCAGGCTGCAGTCCACAGGGTCACAAGAGAGGCAAACATGACTAAGTGACTAAGCACGCACGCGCTGGTCCTCTCTCTCACCCACATCCCACTTTACCAGCTGCCCACTACCTACTATGATTAACCCAAAACCCTTCACAACCGCACAGGTGCTGCCTTGCCAACCGCTCCTCCTCCATTCCTAACTCCACTTCTTACCCACCAAGTCACAGCCCCACTAGCCTGTTCCCTGGACCTGCCTAGGTTGTTCTGACCCCCGGACTGCACTTGCTAACCTGGCTGCCTCAACGACTCAGCAAAACAATTTTCACATTACTGGCTCCACCTTGTTTTTCAGATCTCAGTTTAAAAGTCACCTTCTCGCCATGCGCCACTCCTCAATCCTGGGTCATCTTATTCCTGATGCTTCTGGCTACCTGAAATTACACTGTCCATGGACTTCCTCATTGTCTGTGTCTTATTACAGTGCAGACCCTTAAGTGTAAGGACTCTGCACATACCACGGGGACTGGGAAACAACTGATGAACATTTGCTGAATGGATGAGTCCAGGACCCAGGTCCCCATCAGACTCAGTACCTGGTAATCATCTTCTTCATCCTCGCTCTCATCAGAGTCTACGGATTTCTTCTCTTTTTTCGGGTCACCTGCAGCCCCATCTCCACCTTCTTCTCCTTGTTCCTCTTCTTCCTATTTCAGAAATGGGCAATCTGCAATCAAAAGATGCAAACCAAACTCCCAAGACCATGATCGTCCCATCCCTCCTGCCCCAGAGTGTGAACCTTGAGAAATTACGCCCCCAGAAGGCTGGGACCAAGTATGATAAGAGTCCTACTCTGCTACGCTGGCCCCCATGGGGGACCTGGGTCACAGGCAGCCTATTCACTTGGCTCCACAGCCTAGAAGCCTTTCCCAGTCCAACCAACCCCTCACACAGCCATACAAGGCCCTGCTCCTCTTCTCAGCCCAGGTGCCTGGGGCCGCCTTGGTACACTTGTCTCCCAGAGTCCATAGTACTTGGCTGTGGGGCTGGAAACCACAGTCCTGCTCGGTTTCCCTCCCACTGTCCCTGCTTCCATATGCAGCTGCCAATTTGTACTCGTTTTCCCGGGCAAGCCTCCTCCCTCCCCTACTTCCCACTCCCAGTCAGGGGCTGGTCAGTCACTCCAAACTGCCCACATGGATGCCCTGCTGTGCCGCCTCCCTCTACCTTTCCTGTTTCTTGCCTCCCTCCTAGAAACATCCCTTACAAAAACTGTAAGCATTTCCACCCCCTTAGCTCTTGCCCACACATTCTCCAAGGTCCTGCTCAGCCGCAGGCTGCTCCACCAGACCCTCCCGACCGCGGCTTCTCCCTCACACGCCACACTTCCGTCATCCGCACTGACAGGTCCCTGTGGGGACCTCTTAAGCTTAGACTGGAGGGGAAGGGCAAGAGGACCAGTGAGGGGTGCAGGCAGGAGGGGGTGCTAAGCACGAATGGCACTCTTGTCAGAGGTGGGAGGGGGAAGGCAGGGTGTCAAGTCCCAGTAGGGCTGGCGGAGGCCGGATCACACAAAGGGGGTGCAGAGCGCCCGCACTGCAGACGTGCAGGGCCGTGGCGAGGGAGAAGCCCCACAACACAGAAGCAGGGACCCACTGCTGAGGAAACAAAGCTCCAAGTGGTCAACCAAAGGCCTGCTGCCCGCCCCCTCCAACCACACCCCAGGTGTTGACTTCCTCCAGAGGACGGGTGGTCCTTGCCCGGCTTCTCCAAGCACCACCCTGGGCCACTGGAGTGGCCTGAAGAGTTGCATACTCACCCTGGCCTTCTGCTTTTCAGCCTGGAGCTGCGCATCAATCTCCTCAGGGCTCGTGTACTGCCGGGCCCGGCCTTTGTGGCCTCCCTTTCTCCCTGCACAAGGACCGGAAGTTTACGAAGGCAACAGGAAGGCAGCTCCCTTGATTGCCCTGAGCTTCAGACTGTGTCCTGCTTGAGGTGCTCTCAGCAGAGGCTGCTGACCTCCCTTGCCCTCACCAAGACCGCCCGCCCACCTGTACCTCGCCCTCACCTGTTCAAAGGGACAAAAGAGGCGACCCGTGATCACCTGATGCAGCCCCAAACCACGTGCCGGATGCGGCTCCCACCCCCAAGGCCTAAGAGGGGATCCGGGTGGGGGGCACCACAGGGAGGGACCAGCCAAGTCCCCTGGTCCCTTCATCCACACGCAAAGGACTCAGATGCAATCACGAGAAGGGGTAACCCTCACCCCTGCTGTCGCTACAGTGCTTTACCTGCAATGCTGTCACAGCCAGGGGCTCATTTGATCCCCAGATTAAACCTAAGGTGTACACCATGGCTGGTCACATTTTATAAACAAGGAGACTTAAGGCTAAAGCAGAGTGGCGAAGAGCACAAATGTTGGGGTCCAATCCCCGGGTTCAAATCTCAGCTCTACCACTTAATAGTTTTGTGACTCTGGGCAGGTACTTAATTTTTGAGTCTCAGTTTCCCTACCACAAAGGACTGTTGTGAAGATGGATTTGTTAACATATGTGAAGATGTTGGAGCAGTGCTCGGCACTAGACGAGCTCTACAAAATAAGTTTGCTATAATTGTTACTCTTCTAGTGTGTATATATATTGGGTTGACCAAAAAGTTCAATCAGGTTTTTTGGTAAGATGTTACACACCCACCCACCTCCCAATAATAACTGGTGTTGGGGGAAAAGAAAAAACAAAGCTACTGGTCACAATGCCAATTCACTACAGATGCAGGGACTATAAGCTACTTCGTGATTACTTAAGTGGTATTTATGGTAGAAAGGGAGGACTTAAAACCTATGAGAGAACTTCCTGTGCTCAGAGTAGAAACACAATCGCCAAACAAAGGTCAAGTTGAAAATAAAACTGATTACCTTCTAAGAGTTAAAAATGTGACTAGCAATTTAAGTTCATCACAGAGAATCAATCGATTTCATAGCCTGACTCTTGAACCAAGACACTAGACTGACCCCTGCCACAGGCTTCCCAGGTGGCTCAGTGGTAAAGAATCCACCTGCCAATGGAGGAGACACAAGAGACACAGGTTCGATCCCTGGATTATGAAAATCCCCTGGAGGAGGAAATGACAACCGGCTCCAGTATCCTTGCCTGGAAAATTCCATGGAGTGGAGCCTGGCAGGCTGCAGTCCATGGGGTCGCAGAGTTGGACTTGACTGAGCACACACTCACAAAGCCAACAGCCAGTTTCACAGCAGGGCGGCGCCTCCTTAGCTGGTTCTGGAGGATGCTGGTGGCTGTGACCTGGATCCATTTCACCTCTCCTGGAAGCTGCAGCCCACCTGGTTTCTCATGACTCTCTCCCTGAGAGCAGAGAATCTATAATGAGGCAGCCAGAGCTGCTCTGAACTCCAGAGACAGTAGCAGAGATACTAGCCTCCTCTAATTTCCTAGAGAGCAGCTGCAGATCCATAATTGGGCTGCTACAGACCACACCACCCATTTTTAATGACTACCTGGGATTCCCAGAGGTGTCTCAGTCAAGGATCATCAAAGTCCCATTATAAGAGATTAAGTTTGCCATCCAAAACCCCAACATCTTTTCTTGCCCTCTTAATGTTCTAAGGAATAGAAACAGCTCAAAATTGACTACTATAGGCTCTGACCCTGCACGTCTGGCTGTGGGACACTGATCTTAACTTGGTCTACAGTAACTTTTATCAGAAGCTCTCCACACCTTTGAAAATGTTTCACAGGTTTCATGACAAAGACAAGAGTTGGTCCTTGGCTCTTAGAGAATTTTACACTTTTACACCTTCATGTTCTCTCTTAGTTTTCAAGCAAATTAAGACCAGCAAGAAATGTAAATATTATCTGCCCACAAGCTTTCACAAGCCAAAAGGCCAAGTCACTTAAACAAGTATTCCTATTTAGGATCTTCTCATTGTAACCCCAACCTTGGCTCAAAGCACCTATTAAGTAGGACTCTTAGAATTCTCGCACCAGAACTGAAAGTTGCTCAGTCCTGTCTGACTCTTTGCAACCCCATGTACTACACAGTCCATGGAATTCTCCAGGCCAGAACACTGGAGTTGGTAGATTTTCCCTTCTCCAGGGACTCTTCTAAACCCAGGGATCGAGCGCAGGTTGGTGCCCCTAATACTCCTCCTTTTGCAGAACGTAAGACTGAGAGACACAGAGGAGACAGAACACACCACTAGAAAGCTACGTTTAAAGAGATTCAGCTCTGAAAACCCCAGCATCTCTGGGAGCAGAGTCAGGAAGTCATTCAGGTTTGAAAAATCTCCAAGCAGATCTTCCTGTGGGCTGAGACATTTAACCAATATGTCACAGGAGAGACCAATATTAACTGAATAGCTCTTCTGCGCCAGGAGTAGCCAGGCACGGGAGGGCTCTATGTATTCACGACCCCGATCCCAACTCTCCAGGCTAAGGGTTATTAGCTAGGTGTTCCAGATGGGGAAAACAGGCTGGGAGGAGTTAAACAACTTGCTCAAGGCCATAAGGCTAGACAGTGACACAGCTGGGCTTCAAGTCAGGCACCCTTGACTCAGGGGTAAGAGGGTGGGGGACGGTGTACAATCGTACCGGGGAAACCATGGATTCTTTACTTTCTTGACCAAGGAACTGGCAAAGTCTTAGGAGCAACAACAGATAATGCTTACTGGGCACTTAGCGACTATCAGCACCACACAGCGCCCTCCACGTGGATCACCTACTTCAAGACTCGCCATCAGTATTATGAGGTAGATACAATCATACCCCTATACTTGCAAAAACACAGGGAGGTTATGTGGCTGGCTCAAAGGCCCACGTCTAGCCGCTCGAAAAGGGCAGTCAAAGCCAGGTCGGCCAGGCTCAAGAGCATCCAGCGAGGCCGCAACAGGCAGGCCTAGCTCGCCCAGAGCCCGAGAAGGCCCACGTATTACGCGCGAGGCAGGCGGGCCCGGCTCTGGCGCGGGACGCGGTGACTCAGAAAGGGGGAGCCTGAAGGGGGAGGAAACTCCAGACCCCACCCCCCGGCCCAGAGGAGCGCGCCCTAGACAGCCCATCCGGGTGGGCGAGGACCCAGGGCCTCCGAATCTCCTCAGACCCCCGAGGGAGCGGCTCGAGGCCGCCACTGCGGTCCTCGGTTTCTCCAGCGGGACAATCGGGCGTCGAGGCCCCGGCCGGGCCCTCAGCCGGAGCGGACGGTCTCCCTCCGAGTCGCTCTCGGAGGCGCCCGCGGGCTGACTGGGCGGCGGGAGCCGGACTCGGGCCGCTCCTCGAGGCCCGCGGGCGACACGCGCCCGCCCCTCACCTCCTTTAGGCATCGCGGCTCCGGCGGCTGCGGCGGCGGCGCCTCGAGCTGACACCGGAACCGGAAGTTTCTCGGGCTCGACTTCTTCCGCCCGGCCAGTTTCCCGCCCCGCGGCCCCGCCACCCGGCCCCTCTCAGCGCGCCGCCGCCGCCGCGAGAACCGCGGCCCTCAGGGAGGCCGGGCGGTCCCAGGCACCGCCTGAGCCCAGGCTCGCCCGCGCGCTGCTGGGCAACAGGGCCCCTCCCAGCCCCGCCGTGGGGGGCGCGTGAGCCCGCTAGCCCACCCCGCCGGGCAGTGCGGGCGAAAGCAGACGGCGGCGCCGGAATTGCACGCAGGCAGGGCTGCGGACACCTAAAGTAGCGCAGTCGCCGCGCTCCGTGGGGCGGGGCTCCGCGAGGACCTCTCCGTGAAGAGATACTCGGGGAAGCTGAGGCGGTGGAGACGGGGGGGGACGGTGCGTCGCGACGGAGGGCCTGGTGAGTGTTCCCCTTCTCTTCTCTAGGACCTTGGTAACGGCTGGGGGCCAGGGGTCGGACGTCTGCGTTGGCCCAGAAGGCGATCTGAACACCCGAACTGGGACAGGTTCGGGCCTCTGGACCCGAAGGTCCAAGTGAGTTCCCGAGACTAGGAGGCGTCTTGCTGGGTCCGCGGAGGGCAGTGGGAAATTTGGGGGTTCCCTTGCTTCTAGGCTTCCCCGCCCTTGTTTTCCGCTCATTTCCCCCCTCGCCTAGAACGTTTGTTGTCTAAATATTGCTTTTCCTTGTAATCCCGGTTCAGATGCCGTAGTCTCCTTGAGCCTTTTTATTTACAACCCGGGTTGTAGCCGTCTTCACTCAGCGTCTTCCGAACTCCTTTCGGCTCTCCGCCCCTCCCGAGCGCTACCACCTTTCTGACACCACCCCACATCTCTCTCTTCCTGACCAGGTTGCTTCTTAGCTGTTACCTCCCATGGGAGGCCTCCACCGACTCCCAAGCTGGGCCAGGCCCTCACCTCTCCGTGGGTCTTAGTTAGCAGAGTGGTCGTTCCCTTGTCTTTGTCCACCCAGCCCGTGCTCCTTGAGACAGGGACCAGATTCCATTCGTCTCTAGCTTCAGAGCAGAGGAGACAAGTGTAAAGACTCACATTTGGGAGTCAGGAGCCCCCGATGAGTCAAACTCTGCCGGTTCCCAGCTCTGTGCGACCCTGAGTTGGATCTTCTGAAAGGTTGTTGCTGAGAATTCACTTGATGGGGCGAAGAGGGCGGGGTTTCGTAAACATATCGGGAGGGAGGAACTGAATGAGCGTGGGAAAGGAGGAGTCTGCTCTGCTTAAAGATAATTAATATGAGTTCTCTTTTAGTGTATTTTAAAAAATATTTTGAGGATATTTATTTGACTGCACCGGGTCTTCGTTGAGGCATGCGAACTCTTAATTGCGGCGTGTGGGAACTAGTTCCCTGACCGGGGATGGGACACAGGCCCCCTGCATTGGGAGCTCAGGGTCTTAGCAACTGGACCACCAGGGCAGTCCCCCCCTGAGTTCTCTTTGCTAGCTATGCAGTGCCTTGCGGTTTGGAAAATGACTTGCTGTGTAGATCTGGGCTGGTCTTTTCTTTGGGGTTTACATGACTTCCTTTATATAGTATGTTTGTTGGGTTTAAAAGAGACCTTGGCAATCCAGTTAATACATTGTCCTCACCTTATAGACAAGATTGAGGACCAGAAAGGGAATGTGACCTCTCCAGAGTCATAGCTGGACGAGAATCCGAGCCTGTAACTGAAGAGACCTGAGATCTTTCTATTACTCTTGGGAAACAGACCCTAAGGTACTTTGGTTTCACTCTTTTTCCTTTTTAAACACTCAGCTTTGCTCTCCCCATCAGTCTCCCTCACACTGTGTTGTGATTCCCTTTCCACTTTGCAATGCCTTGCTAGAATATCACCTTCTCAGGGACAGTGTGTGTCTTATTCTTTGTATGATAATAGCAAAACTCTACTAAGCACACATTAAATACCAGGCACGTTACATATAATGAGGCCCCACATGGCTCCATAAGTAGATTCTCCCCGTTACACAGATGAGGAAACAGACTTACTGATATCATTGTGCACCATAGTCGTGGCTTGTGAAGTCCTCTGGGGATCCTGAGGCTCAGAAACCAATTCATTTTAATTTTTTTCCCCCACAGATTTTTGCAGACTATCTTCTGGGAAAAAATGCCTAAAGTCAAAAGAAGCCGGAAAGCTCCCCCAGATGGGTGGGAGTTGATTGAGCCAACTCTGGATGAATTAGATCAAAAAATGAGAGAAGGTGAGTTGGGGAGTTTCTCTCTGGGTGGGCTGTGTCCCAAGGATAAATGGGAAGAGAGAGGCTGCACCACTTAGGCCGCCTGACACTGACATGTTTTGTTAGCTTTTTAACTGATAAGTGAAGTCGCTCAGTCGTGTCCGACTCTTTGCAACGCCATGGACTGTAGCCTACCAGGCTCCTCTGTCCGTGGGATTTTCCAGGCAGTAGTACTGGAGTGGATTGCCATTTCCTTCTCCAGGGGATCTTCCCAACCCAGGGATTGAACCCACGTCTCCCGCATTGTAGACAGACGCTTTACCATCTGAGCCACCAGGGAAATAACTGATAGGAATATCATAAATGCCAGAAAGTAAGATAATACAAATGAGAAGGTCCTCAAAAATGTTTTTGAGTATATAAGACCTTTAGGGAGTATAGATCAAATAGTCTACTTAGAATTATTTACTGGTAGAAGTGTATTTAAAATCATACAAACTATATTTACTTGGAAAATCCTGTTCTTTTTCACTCCAGATTTTCTGAAATGTGTTTGGACTTGCCTGTGGGTTTGTTTTCACGCGCTTTGTTCTGCGTCATCTGCCAGTTGTCCAGAGTGCACAGTCCTCCCTCCCCGTGCTCTGTGGTCCTGCACTCTGTGTAGCAGTGTAGTGTGCAGTTTGGGGAAATTTAACCTGAAGCCACAAGCATTGTTCTCCGTTGTTGTTCAGTCCCTAAGTCGTGTCCTCCTCTTTGTGACCCCATGGACGCTGGGCTTTACTGTCTCCAGGAGTTTGCTCAAATTCATGTCCGTTGAGTCGGTGATGCCATCCAACCGTCTCATCCTCCACCATCCTCTTCTCCTGTTGGCCCTATCACAGTGTTAACTACTTACTGAATTGCTTTTTAAAGCAATCTTTTTTTTCTTAAACGTTTTTGGTAGTTAACCCTTGTTATTCTGAAGTTATCCATTTAGCAATAATTAGTAAGTGGATGTTAACTTTGCTTCCTTTTTTTGAAGCTGAGTATATCAGGTAACTTCTATTAAATACCCAGAACTTGTAATAATCAAGGTCATTTGGGGCTGATTTTTTTGTCCAAACATCTTTATTCAACATAAAGGGATTTAAAGAGATTGCTGTAATAGAAGGGATATTTTGTGAGTCCTTGGAAATAAACCTCTTTTTAAGGGATGACTTCTTGAAGGGAGAGCATTTAGATAGATAAGATGTTCTTTACTGTCAAAGCGTTCTTTTTCTGTAACCATTTAGTTCTTGGCTTTCCCATTTTTGATATGCAGGTTTTAAGCCCCAGTTTCCTGTTGCTTTCGCTTCCACTATAAAGAAAAAAGTGGCTGGCAGGTGGTGGCAGAGCTGATTCAGTGCTGGGGACAGCAGCGAGCTCTGGGGTGGGCAGAAGCTGCTCCCCACCCAGGCCCTTTCTGCCATGTCAGATGCAGCCTCAGCTTTTCCAGATTTGCTGCTTTTTCCCCCCCAAGATGAACCAGAAATCCAGGTTTTCTATGTGAACTCTTCCAGTTTAACATTCAAACCTATAAAAAAGTGTCTGTGGGGGAACCAAAGCCTGCCTCCAGGCCGGCAGGGGCTGCCAGCCTCCGGTTTGTTGCCTTCAACTCAAGTTTTGCCTCTGGGATTTGCAGCCACGCTCTGAGGCCACAGAGGACCAAAGCCAGTGGCACTGCTGGCCTGTCTTTCTGATGTGAGTTAACAACTCACACTTGTTGATGCAATTGGCACTGTTATCTTAGAAAGCAAAGTTGCTGTTTTCTCTTTTAGTTTGTCCCTGGTATTTCCTAGCTCAGCACAACTGCCCAGCTCTTTGTATATTTCCTAGCTTACTACTTAAGTTTTTGTATAGGCTCTATTACCCTAGAAGTCCCTAGACAAAAAGAGCCTGATTATAGGGACTGAGGAACAGAGAGGGGTGTGGTGGGGGTTTTATGGGTGACTGTAACCAGGACTTGTAAATAACTTTGCTTTTACAAGTACTTTAAACTAGTTGAAAGTCAAGCATGATCAGTACTTGAATAATGAACATGTATTTAGATTTTTTAAGAGTGGCACTTTAAAAGGATTGTTGCTCAGGTTCTGGAGTTAATAGGCCATTTGGGGCATTAACTAAGAGGCAGAAATCTGAGTCTAGCCTGAGCCACGAGGTCCCTACCCCTAGTCTCTTTTCATACCTTCCCAGGGGCAGGACTCCACATGCCCACTGCAGGCTGCCTTCCACTGTGTGTGTGTGGACCTGTCCAAAATGATATCCAAGTATGTTCACATGACCTTGTGAAAACAGGTCCAAAGAGAAATGCTGTGATTAAAACCTTAAGAGATGATTCCAAGCACAGGAGCTTCTCTGGTGGCTCAGTGGTAAAGAATCTGCCTGCAATGCAGGAGATGTGGGTTCTACCCCTGGGTCGGGAAGATCTCTTGGATGAGGCCATGACAACCCACTCCAGTATTCTTGCCTGGAGAATCCCATGGACAGAGGAGCCTGGTGGGCTACACTCCATGGAGTTGCAGAGTTTGACATGACTGAGCGACTAAACACCACCACCAAAGTGTGGGAAGGTTCCAATTCCAGGACAGCCAGGCCTGAGACGCTCCGTGGTCCCCACTGCCACCTCCCTCAGTCATCCCACCCAGCCACGTGGCTTTCCACACTAGCCTTACTGCCCCCTTCCCGTGTTTCCTTCTTCTCCGTGGCTGTTACCTGCACCACCAGGGGCTGGTCTGCCTCCTCCTCCCGAGCTTGGCTTGTGGTCTGTCTTGTTCACTACTGTACACTGGGTACCCGGAGCATGCTCTCACCCACAGCAGACACACGGTGATGCCGAATCCTCGTACCTGCCTTTGGCTTAGATCACGGAATCCTGTTTGTTGAGCTGAGTTATAAATCCCTGGTGATATTACAATAATACTATATCCTGTGCAGACTAACCCTAGTCTCCAAAACAAAGCAAACACCCGTGTTTTCTCCGCAGCTGAGACAGAACCTCACGAAGGAAAGAGGAAAGTGGAATCTCTGTGGCCCATCTTCAGGATCCATCACCAGAAAACCCGCTACATCTTTGACCTCTTCTACAAGCGGAAAGCCATAAGCAGAGGTAACTGGCCAAATGTTCTCTTGGCCTTTCCAGCTTGAGTGGTGTCCGATTTAAGTAATTCTCGAAACCTCAGCAAGGATCATGATGTTTCCTGTTTCCAAAAAACGAAAGGGGGCCAGTGTTGAGTAAACACTTTTTTTCAGCATGGGCAGTGATGGGCTGCAGGCTGGAGAGCTTTATTACACTGTGGTCTGATGGCTTTTCCCTGTCTTTGCAGAACTGTATGAATACTGTATTAAAGAAGGCTACGCAGATAAAAACCTGATTGCAAAATGGAAAAAGCAGGGGTACGAGAACCTGTGCTGCCTGCGGTGCATTCAGACACGGGACACCAATTTTGGGACAAACTGCATCTGCCGGGTCCCCAAAAGCAAGCTGGAAGTGGTAAGGCCACCTCCTACTCCTGTCTGCAGTTGAGCGTGATGCTGGCATAAGCAGTTTTAGCTGACCTAGCCGACCACAGCGGGTTTTATGTTCTGTCCTGTGGCTGGGTGTTCTGCTGGCCCTCCCCATGGGAGAAGCCCCTCTGGTCAGGGATCCGTGCCAGGCAAGTTACTGGTTCCTATCCTCACACAGGAAATGCGGGTGATGACCCCCCACCCCAATGTGGCTGGGAGGGCTAAGCCAGGGGAGGGTGGGCCAGGCAGCAGGGGTTCATTCCTGTTTTTTCCCCAGCTTCCTGTTGGCTCCCAGTGACACTTCAACTTGAGCCTCACTACATTTTGCACCAAAACTCTTGGGGCGGCTAGGGAACGGTGCAGGGCATGCAGAGATGAGCTCTGTGCGCAGGTGCCCCTGAAGGGGAGCGGCAGTAGGCGCAGAGGAGGGTCACTGGGCCGTTAGCGGCCTGTGAGTATAGCCCCTCAGCTGCCCACAAGTGAGGTCAGGCCAGATGCCCTCTTTCACACGGTCCCTTCAGGCTGCAGCACTGGTTAGCTTCTGTGGAGACTCTTGGCTCTGGCCCACGGGCTTCAGCTCAGCAGGCAGGTCTGTCCCTGAGTCCTCTGGAAGCTCAGGATGGGCATGCAGAAAAGTGGAGGGCAAGCACAGGCTGCCTTCCGAGGAGGCTCTGCAGGTCAGGGCGAGGGGGTGGGGGATGGCGGGCAGAGCTGCAGGAGCCCCATGGCACACTGCCCGGAACAGATTTAGTTGCGTTTCACCTCTGGATCCTGTTTTCCTTGGACCAGTTTTGCTTCTCCACAAAAGAGGGAAACCCAGAATAAACCCCTTTTCTGTACTGGGCAGGCCCTCAGCTGGACACTAGACCACACACCTGGCCCGGGGTACAACTGTCCTGCCTGCCGCCTTACAGATTCAAGGACACCCTGTTCTCCCCACATCCCTACTAGAAAGTTCCCCAGCCCAGAGGAGGCTGTGAGGCCCCTGGCACTGAGCCCCAAGAGCAGCAGCCCAGTTGCTCCCGCTCATTGAAGGATGTGTCATGCTGCTTCACAGAATAACAGGAATCACTCAGAGATTTTTTTTTTCTTTTTGGGAGCAAGTATGTACACTGAATTTGTATAAGTTAAATCCTCATAGAGATGTTAACTGTCAACAGCAGCTGTTCCCATCGTGACAAGGGAGCCAAATTGTCCCCATCCCGCACCATCACGGAGGGTTTCTGAGGGGGTCCGTGGGGAGTGGGTGTCCCGTGGCCACGCTTCCCTTGGGGGGGCTCCCGCGTGTGGGCTTGGGGCCTCAGGAGTCCTCTGTCCACAGGGCCGGATCATCGAGTGCACTCACTGCGGCTGCCGGGGCTGCTCTGGCTGAGCATTGGGCCCCGACCTCTACCCACCCCGGACTCTGGGCCGCGCAGGACTCCGCCCGTCATGCCACCCTTTCCTGGGAGCAGCTCTTCCTCAGAGCAGTCCCCAGGCCCGAATAGGGGCATGGTCTCTGTGGGAAGATTTTGGTGTTCATCAGCTGTGATTTGTAGAAATAAAAAAAACTAAAGCTTCTGGGCTTTGCATCCCTTCTTAGAGCCGGCGGTCTGGCACCCAGGGGGACAGCACCAGGCCGCGGAGACTAGTCGCCCTTAGGACTCGATCCCGACTCCTCATCCGTGCTATGTGACCTGGAGCGAACTCACCCTCCTCATCGTCACCCTCAGACAGGGATGGCCTGAGATGACGGACCAAGGTGGCCCACACTGCTCTGGCACTTGCCATGAACTTGTTGGGCACCTGGGCCAGCATTCGTCCTCAGGCTGATGCCTAAGTTGAAGCTCTGATCTTGGACTTTCCCTTGTGCTTGCAGCTGCCCCGGCACGTTCAGTGTCTTTCATATGAAGGGGACTCTTGGGGTTCCCACAGAGCCCTGTGAAGGCTGTGCACTTTGTTCCGGCTCTGCTGGGG
The DNA here is from genome assembly GCA_006410515.1 of Procapra przewalskii. Taxonomy (NCBI): domain Eukaryota; kingdom Metazoa; phylum Chordata; class Mammalia; order Artiodactyla; family Bovidae; genus Procapra; species Procapra przewalskii. Next base: position 1,227,336 of record SJYF01000191.1, on the reverse strand, counting down.
GTCCCCTAGGACCTCCTCCTCACCTGCCCCCAGGGCCTTTGTCCATATCAGCCTCGGTGATGGTGTCCTGGTCTCCTTTTGGTTTCGTCTGGAACTTCTGCCACGGGTGGGGGGTTTCCTCCGCTGGCATCCCTTTCAGCCACTGCTTATAATAAGCCCGGAAGCCATCAATCTTCTCCAAGTAGGTGTTTTTCCCCTTGTACTGTAATTGGGAAAGCATGAAGTTCAGAGGGGCCTCAGTGAGACTATGCCTGCTACCTACAGCGGACCCCAAACCGCGGCAGGTGGCTCAGGCCTCAGGGAAGCTGTTCTTGCTTCCAGTTGGTGAAAAGGAAAAGGGCAGAGAAGCTGCTCAACACAGAGTAGAGACTTCCTATAATTCTGTGCTGCGAAGCCCCTCTAGCCAGGGATGGAACCCCAGCCCCCCAAAGCTAGGCTTGCCGGGTGCCACTGCCCTGCCCCCGCTGCTGAGCACCTCCTGCTTGGCACAGGCACTGCCACCCTCCCGACTGTCACTTCTGCACTGGTGCAAGGGCCTCAGGAGAGGTGGGACAAAGAAAAGGAAACGATATGCCAGGCAGATACCAAGAGAAAGCTGACAGAGGAGCACATAGATAAAAAAGATGCGTGAAATAACACTGCTACCACATGATGATAAACGAGTTGATTCAAAAGGTTGAGCAATTGTGAGCGTGTATCTGATAGAGCTTTAAAGTTCGTGCAGCAAAAATCTGACAACAGACACAAGCTCCCTATCATGAATGAGTGTGAATGTATGAGTGAATACAATCAGGTTTGGGCCTGTGGTAATCTGTGACTCTTGGTTGAACCTGAGAAGACCCCTAGTGGGTCCTCCATGGAGGACTTTGTAATATGGAAGGACTAGAAGACATTTGCAATATGGAACCAACAAAAGCCTAGTCTATGGAGTATGTAAAGAACTCTGAGGACTCAATAAAACAAACCATTAGATGGTCAAAAATGCCCAGCCCCATGTTCTGCCCGGTATTCTCCACGGCCGTCGCACTAATTGTTACTAAGCCTTCTTTGCAATGGCACTCGGCTTCTTCCCTGCACAGCCATCCCTGATCCCAGCCCCATGGCTTCGTGTGTCCTGGCTGACTTGCTCCCTACCCATCAGGCCACAGAGCCTGGCGCAGTAGACCTCAAAACCAGAACCCCAGAGCCTGACACCTTCGGAACAGCAAGGAGACAAGTGGCTGCTGCAGAACATTCTGTCACCACCCTCCTGCCATCCCCATTCACTCGAACAAGATTCTGTGCTGGGCACCCGACGACGGGCAGTGACCTGGGACCCCGGTGAGCAAGACAGACAGTCTTGCTCCTCTAGGGGTGTTCACTCTCCTTAAAGTGAGGGTCACACACGAGTGCATGTGAGTGCGTGTGCGTACGGGCTGTGGAACAGGATAAAGAGGAGCCGTGATGTAAGGAGGCGGCCAGCGGGCCCCCACTGAGGAAGAGCCACCCGAGCTGGGACCATCAGGGTGAGAAGGAAGCAGAAACGTGAAACCCCTGAGGCATGGAAGAGGCTGGTGTTATCTAGAAGTGACCATGGGCCGGGGACTGACAGGATGCCAAGGGGAGAGCGGCCTGATGGGAGTTGAGTCATGTGGACAATGACCGGCCAGCTATGGTCTGAGGAGTGTGGGATCCTTCCCAAGGGAAGCCACGGACAGTCTAAAGCGAGAGGATGCCAATCCCAGGAGGTCAGCATGGGTCGGGTGGGCGTGAAGGTGACGCCAGCCAGGGAGATGATGGGCACGTCAGAGCCGGGTGCACTCACCCGGTCAAAGCTGGGTGGGTACTGGGCCGCGAACTCCAGCTGGCGGATGACTACTTCGTTCACGGGGACTCTGTTCCGCCTCATGTCCTTCAGGATGTCGATGAGATAGGCGTAGTCCAGCTTCTTGACAGCCGCGTTGATGAGGGTGCTGTAGATGTGGGTGTTGGGGCTCATCTGGGATTCCTGGAACATTCAGTGAGAGGAGGGCGGCGGTTGGGAGAGTGCGGTCCCGTGGGGCACCTCGTACTTGGGGAGCCACCCTGCTGCTCTGCAAACCAGCCCCCAGGGGCGAGAAGGGCAGGCAGGACCTTGCAGCAGCAACATGCTACACTCCCCACTCCACACGCTCCATCCCAAGCAGCTGGAGGCCCTGCCCTCTCAGCCCTGAAGACCTTGGAAACTGAGCAGAGGGTTGTTCTGAGATCAACGCACTCAGGCAATAACCCTTGGGCAGGAGATGCCTCCTGGGGGTTCACTGCACACCTGTCCGCCGAAAATTCTGGCCCTCCCTGCTCCATCACGGCCTCCATGCCCCTAGAGAGTTGGGGCCAAGAGCCACCCACTCCCCTCAATCTCACCCCACGGCCACACTTCAGTGAGAGCACCCCTGGCTCAGTGTCCGTGCCTGTGGCCCCTCACCAGGGTCTCCTTTCTCCCAAACTGAACTAATGACCCTTCTCACTTGAAGCTCGAGACCTCACTCTTCCTGCCCTGCTCCCCTGCCGCTTACCCTGAGGACAGAGGCCTGGGGTCTTCGGTAGGCCCCCACGCGCCCCTACCCTCACCCCCGGGGCCTGCGCAGGCGGGGCCCACTCACCCTCATGTCCGAGAGCAGCTGCAGGCCGTCATCTGGCCTGCGACACCCGATGGCCAGGCTGCAGAACGTCTGCAGGTTGGGGACAATGCCCCTCTTTGCCAGGACGGGCAGCAGGGCCTGTGGAGACAGAGGCAGTGTCACCGTGAACTGTTACCCACCAGCGCAGCGAGAGCCTTCTCTGGTGAAGCCCGCAGCTGGATGCTGGAGGTGCCAGGGCACGGCTCTTCTCTGAGGCCTCGCAGGTCCCCCTGCTAACCGCCCTGGGCGCCGGCCTCGGCCCAGCACTCGAGGCCAGGGGGTCCTGCCCAGCACCTCACTGCTTGGCTCCCCAGATTCAGCTGCTCTGCGAGGACACCCTGCCTGCTGGTCCCAACAGGCCATCTCTCCTCCGGATCCTCCATGTTCCTGCCCCTCCTGCTCCTTGACCGGCCACCATCCACCCTGCGCTCAGGACTTGGACGTGGATCAAGCACCAGGGGCCTCGGGATGGCGGTCCTGCAGTCCGGGGCCGGAGACAAAGCCAACGACAGCGTGTGCAGTGCAGGCCAAGGGAACCCCGGGTGAGAGGAGAGGCAGAGGATGCCTGCTCAGCTGGCTGGGTCAGGGCGGGTCCGGGGAGGGGCTCGAGAGAAAGCTGTGATCGGCACAGGGCCTGGAGACAGAGGCTGCTCTGTCATCTTTGATGCTCCTAAGAGCCCAGGTCAGAGCTTCTGGTAAAAAGGGCAGCACACACAAACACGTATGAATGGACAAAATCCCGTGAGGACTCTGGTGTCCCCGTGTGTGAATCGGGTAAAGCCAAGGGCAGCAGAGCTTCCTGCTGTGGTCAGAGAGACACAGATGATACAAAACTCAGGACAGCATCAAGCAAAGTGAGTGTGACAGTGGACGACGTCATGGAGGCTGGCATGGGGAGCGCTGTGGGGGCTGAAGGGTGGGGACCTCAGGAACCACCAGCCTCTCAGGCCACGTGTTCCCCTATGCTGCGTCGGTGCAAGGACTTGTTTGGGGTCTGCCCCCATCACTGGGAGGCCCCCTGGGAGGGCTGGGGGTATGGCTGGTCCACCACTCGATTCCCAGTTGTCACCCAAGCCCAGGCCTGGAACAGCGGCTCTAGGCACTCTGCCCACCTCTGGTGGGAATGACAGACACATGCAGGAGAGAGTCCAGGGAGGAAGGAGAGGAGGGAGCCCTGTGCCTCCTCCCCCGAGCCCCTCACCTTTGCCCCCTCCAGGTCGCCCAGCTTGCTCTTCTTCCTCATCAGCGTGTTGAAAAAGGTCAGGTCGGCCTTCACCCCGTGCACATCCAGGATGCTCAGCAGCGAGGACTCTGCAGGGCTCCCCGGCTCCACCACCTCAGCCAACAGTGTGAGGGTTTTGATGTCAGGGCTAAGCCCGTGCTCCGCCATATTGCTGAGGAAGCCCTCCAGGCCCCCCATCAAGGCCAGTCTGTCGGCGGGGGTGCTTACTGTCCCAAAGGAAACCACAGCCAAGGGAGCCGCCCCCGGGGTCAGGAGGTTGACCTCCAGCCCCCAGGGAGGTGGCTCAGGGGCCACAGAAGTGAGGCCCACCGTGTGGTCGGGCTCCGCCTTGGTCTCCAACCCAGACTGGGCCTGCCCAGGGGCTCTGGCCTCCTGAGGCCCCTCAAGTGCCTGAGAAGGTTCCAGAAATAGCTGCCTCTCCAGGGCCTCCACGTGCAGCTTGGCTGACAGGCTGTGGTCCACCCTGACTTGGGCTCTCCTCCTGGCCCGCCGCCCCCCAGCCGGGGGCTGGAGCAGGACCGTCTCCTCCCTGGGCCTCAGGAGCACCGCTGAAGCCACCGCTGGGTCCCCCAGCCCGCAGTCCCGAGCTGCCCCCAACAGCAGGTTGTAGCTGTGCCGGCTTGGCTGGAGCCCCAGCCTCAGCATCTGCCTCCACACCTGCCGAGGAGAGGCAGACTTCAGCCCCCAGCCCCCTCTCCGAAGAGCCTTCAGTAAAGCAGGCATCGGGGCAGCAACCACTGGGCAAATGGGGCATGATAAAGACTCCAGGCTCTGGGAAATGAGGACCCAGCAACCTGGGAGCCCCAGGACCCCACACCGGCACCCTCCTCCCCTCCTACGCATGTGCTAGTCACTCAGTCGTGTCTCACTCTTTGCAACCCCATGGACTATAGCCCGCGAGGCTCCTCTGTGGGATGCTCCAGGCAAGAAGACTGGAGTTAATAGTCACTCCCTCCTCCAGGGGATCTTCCCAACCCAGGGATCACACTCGTGTCTCCCCCGGTGGCCGGTGGATCACTAGCCCACCTCCTTTCCTGGTTCACCCCAAACTGTCACACTTCCACCCCTCTGCTTCTCCCAGCCCTTCTCCCTACTCCCAGGGGAGGAACAGCCAGAGAGGCCAGGTTCTGGAAGAGTCCAGGCCAACTTAAGGGTTGGCTTCAGCTGCACTTTCTGAGTGCCTGCTGTGTGCCCATCTATAAAACTCGGGGAACAGTGTGCTCTGGGAAGGCCAAAAGATCACAAATATAAAAACACCCAGCACGGGGCAGGAGCAGGTGCTCAAGAAGTGCACCCAGAATCATCATTTGCCCCAGCACAGGCACGTGGAGGGGGAGAGAGCAGGGCAGCGAGGGACAGGAAGCAGAGCCAGGGGGACGGACCTGCAGGGCGTACCGGAAGCCAGTCTTCTTGTCCTGGATGCAGCCCATGAGCAGGTAACTGAAGGTCTCCTCTGTGACCACGTGACCTTTCTGGATGATTTCCTACGGGAAGGAATGAAGCGGGCCTGCTGGGACTCTGCAGGAGAGCCAAGGCCCAGACTCAAGCCCACTGGGCCTGGCTCAGGCCTGACAGACACCCCACGGCAGGCCCAGGGCTGCGAATCCTAAGCAGTGGGACCCGAATCCGGTGCGGGCCGGTTCAGCACCAGCCGTGGAGCAGAGCTCCCCGGGGCCTGCACTCCCACTTTCCCAGGCCTCTCTTCCTGGCTCTGCTCCTATCACTCCTGTGCAGCCTCTCCACGAAGATCCACCCAGTAGCCACTCTTAACCCGTGCACACAAGGCTTTGGAACTGCCCAGAGCTGGCTGCACGTCCCAGCTTCGCCGCTGGCCTGCTGTGCAAATGTGGGAAGCATTAGGCGCCCATCTCAGTTTCCTCATCAGTGAAGCAGGGGCCACAGGACTTGCCTTGTGAGATCTTTGGAATGATGCCCCAGAGGGCACCGATTCCTCTTCAGCGCTGTGCATCTTACCAGTGAGCGCCCTCAGCGGGACACGGCAGCACACATGCCCCCCCCCGCCATGGGGCAGGGGCCTCCCTGTCCCACCCAGGGCTCTGACCGCAGGGACACCTCGGTGAGCCCCAGAGGCCGATAGGGGGCCTGTCTCATCGGCACCTGAACCTTCCCAAGTGAGGAACAGAGGGCACAGCCTCAGCCCGGCCTCGTAGGACTCACTCTGAGTGGGGAGCGGGAAGGAAGGGATGGCCCCACCTTAAACACATCCAGGCACATCCTGAGGTCCGCGCACAGGGCGGCCATCTTCAGCAGGGCGTGGTACGTTTTCAAGTTGAGCTGGAAGTTTCTGGCCTGAAGCTGCTGCCGTAGCTTCAAGGCGCTCTGCAGTGCGGAGTCCTTCCAGGGGGACTCGGCACACACGTTGAACAGGGCTGTGTAGGTGGCGTCTGAGGGCTCCAGGTCCCGCTTCTTCATCTGTGGAGAAAGGGAGAAACTTGGAGGTGGCTCTGGATCAGCTGGATACACGGGACATGGGGATAGGAGGCCAGAGAGGACTCTGCTAAAAGGCAGAGCTGACCTACACACAGAGCTGGGCTCTCCAAACCCCTGACTCAGCCTGAGGGGCCCTGAGACCTGTCCTTGCTCGCCAGAGGCACCAAACAAGAAAGCATCCTCCTCAAGGCACTCAGCAGCCCAGCCTGGGCCTGCAGCGGCAGGGTCTTCCTAACGCTCCTGCCCTCTGGCCGCCCAGGCTGCCCTGACTGTTAAGATCTGTGGGACAGATCTGATCTGGGAAAGGGCAGGAAGGGTAATCAAACCTCAGCTCCAATGTTTAGTAACTGAGGGGTCATGGGCAATCAGCTTGTCACTGGAAAAACGGGGGTGATACAGTCACACCAGAAGGTTGTTACCAAGGAGACCGTCTTGGGAGAGTGGCCCCTGGAGTGGCAGCTGGGAGCATGGCCCTGTAGCACATCTCAGGCCTCTCCAGCTCTCCTCCTGCCCAGCTGACACTGCTTAGCAAGCCCTCCCGGTGATGGAGCTTGAGAAGCTCCTGGTAAAGCCAAGTGCTCGATATTTGCCAGAGAAGGGCCACCTGACCGAGGGCGGCAAGCAGCTGCCACAGAGCGCACAGAGCCCTGCTCTCAGGCCGTGGCTGGGCTCAACTCCAAATCAGCACTCGAGACAGGTAACCTTAGACACAGCACTTAATCTCTCTAGGCCTCAGTGTCCTCACTGAAGAAATGAAGACAGTGATGCCAGCCTTGAGGACGGGGGGACGCTCTGTATACGTTCACATATTCCACAGATGCGTACTAAGGCCAGGTTCTGGCCACCGGGGTTACCAGGACAGGCAAGGCCTGTCTTCACTGAGCTTACTCTCTAGAGGGGAGACACACGACAGGCAAATAGGTAACCAAAAACAGTAACAGAGACGTGGAGGACGTTCAATGAAAAGCAGCTGGAAAGGGCACCTTCGTGGTGGATAAAGCATCCACCCCAGGTAATGTCACCTGTGATAAGACCACAAAACTGAGGCTGGAGAGGCAAAACTGTCCACCCAGGGTAATGCACTAGCAGGGAACACATTCAGGACCTGCACCCAACTCTTCTGGGGCCCAAAGCCGGAGGTCTAGGGCGCCTGGCCTGCCGCCCCCTGCCCCATGCTCACGTCGCTGTAGAGCCTGAAGGCCTTCTTCAGGTAGCCGGCCCGCCCGCAGCCCCCGATCAGCACCGTGTAGTTGC
>SJYF01000191.1:1194920-1218744 GCA_006410515.1 Procapra przewalskii | reverse complement strand
GAGGTTGGGAACAAGAATTCCAGGCCACTGAGGGCAAGTATAACAGAGATGGTGAGGAGGCAGCTGGACACACAGATGGGGAGCCTGTGGGATGGCTGGATTAGCATGAGGAAGATGAGAATGGCATCGAGGAGGGAGCACACGAAGCCAGGAGGCTAGAGGGTCGCCTGCGGCAGCACTGGGGGAAATGAAGACAAAGAGGGGAGAGGAGCCCTGAGCATCCCACCAGGACGGCAGGGTGGCCCCTCACAAGACTGTGGCACCGCGGAAGCAGGAGTCGGGAGCAGCAGAGTCCAAGGTTTCCCTACCTTTCCTTCCCTGATCAGGCGTTTGCACTGAAAGAAGTACCAGTAAGGGGTGTTTCTGGGGCCCTGCCATGGTTTTGGTTCCAGCTCCCCTTCCTCATCTTCAGTATTCTGTTCCTTGAGCCGCAGGTTATACAGCTGGGCCGTCGATTTGTGGAACATTCTCCGAGTGGAGTATTTGTCGGAGAGAGTCCCAAAGCTCTCTTCCTCCTCTTCCTCCTGGGTGGCTGTGGGGCTGGGCTGGCCGGGGTCAGAGCTGAGGCTGCCTGTGTTCTTCTGGCTCTGCGAGCCGAGGGGCAGCTGAGGGAGAGAGCTGGAGAAGGCTGCTGGCGCTGGCCGAACCCAGCCTGCGGCCCTGTCTCCAGCCCACCTGGCTCTGAGAGGGTCAAGGTGGGACAGTCCCAAGGGGCGGGGGCTGGAGAAGAGCCGAGCAAGCCTCACGAAGTCCATTTCTGGCGTTCTCCTCCGGGGCCTGGCATAGGTCAGCAAAATAATGAAAGTCAACTTCGTTGTCGCAAAATACAGAAAGAAGACCGATAAGCGGTACAAGCGTGAGTCCTGAGGTCAGAAAGCCTAGGTTCAGATTGCAGCGCCACCAAACCATCCTTGTGTCCCTGAGCACTCGCTGCTCTGGCCTCAGTCTCCATGCTTGTAAACCAGTTACCTATAACATCACCCACACAGCACCATGGCAACGATCCACTCTCAAGATGTCAGGGTGCAGGCACAGGATGGTGAGCACCGAGTGAACTACCGATCTGGACCATTCTGCACCTGGTGAGGCTCCAGCGGAAACACGGTGCGAGCCTGTGTGTCATGTCAAGTTTTCAAGTAGCCACATTAATGGGTTTACACACAATAATCAAAAGACAGAATTGTAATCACTGATACTGAAATCGCTACCAGAATGCTTTTAAAACAAATTCATGCTATATTACTATCGAGTCTTCTCTCCCAAGTATTAAGTAACACGGTCCTATGGATCTGATGAAGCAGCGATGACTGTAAATGAGTTTGTAGCAGTTGTGGATACTCTTATCTCCATCATTTACACTCATTCCTATTTGCAATCGCGACTTCGTTTTGGGCACAGACAACGTCAGGTGAGGAAAAAGTTGCTAAGTTTTACTTATGATAATAAAGGTGTAATTTCTTCCTCTCCGAGTTGTTCCACCCGCCCGGGGTTAATAATCCCTGAATCAGAGACCCGCTGCCGCCGTCCTCCCTCCGGGGCCCAGACCCTCCAGGGAAACCTCAGGCCGACCGGAGCCCTCTCTCCCCCGGCCTCCACCTCCGACCCTTGCAGCGATCCTCGCAGCCCCTCTGGCCCGCCTTCGCTTGGCGCCGGGGCTCCTGAGAGGATCAAACGAGAAACTCACTCCAGGAGCCCGGCCCGGCGAACACGCAACTCGGCCCCCGAGCCCGCGCCACCCCTGCCCCGCCTCGCGTCACGGCCAGTCCCGACCCCGCCACGCCGCACCGCGTCTCCAACGCGCTCTCCCAGGGCGACCCGGCCGATCTCGCGCACGCGCGCTCCACGTCGCGAACTCCCGGCGCGGTTTCAGGTCGCGCACCGAGGTCGGCGACGGGGCATGCGTTCGGCGAGCGGCTAGTCGAGCCTAGCGGAGCGGCCCGCACTCTGCGCTCCATTGGCCGGGCCTGAACAGGCGAAAAGGACCGGCGCGGGCTCCGGGAGCTCCCGGCATCCCTCGGGCGGCGGCGGCGGCGGCAGCGGCTGCGAGGCGAGGCGAAGCGAGGCGAGGCGAGGCTGCGGGGCGCCTGTGCCGCTGAGCCCGCGGCGGGTAGAGGTGTGAGGGCGGCCGGGGATCTGAGCGGGAGCCGGGCCGGTGTGGCCGCCGCCGCCACCATGCAGGAAATCATCGCCAGCGTGGACCACATCAAGTTCGACTTGGAAATCGCCGTGGAGCAGCAGCTCGGGGCGCAGCCGCTGCCCTTCCCCGGCATGGACAGTGAGCGCGGGGTCGGGGCGGGCGGGCGAGGGGCGCGACCCGCTCAGCTCCGGGACCTCCCCTCTGGTTCCCGGACGCCTTCTCCCCCTGCCCGGGAGCTCCTCCCACTCTGTCCTGGGACTCCTTTCCCCCCGATCCTGGGACAACTCTCCCGTCGTTATTTTGACTAAGGAGCGCCCGTTCCCAGGGGCTTTTTTAGCTCAGGCTTCAGAAAGGCAGGGCGACGTCGGGCAGTTCGAATAACTCTTGAAAGAAGGCGGGTATTCTGGGTTGGACATCCTGTCCCCACTGGCACACACTCCCCAGCTACAGAGACGTACTAAGATAGCCCCCTTTCCCACCTCCAGCCCCACTTTGAGCGCCCTCTTCTTGCTTTCTTCAAAACTGTGCCGTTGGAGGAGTCTTGCTGCGGGAAGGACCCACCTCCCCCTCTCTGTAGGAGACCCCCTACAGAGATTCTTTCCATCTAGAATTCCTGGGCTATCTTCCATAACTACCTTGAGAAGACTCTCAAGCTCCGTTTTTCTCCTAGGACTCGCGCTCCTGGGAGCCCATCCCTCAGTGTTTCTATGGACCCCACCTCTTGGTCTTTCATCCACCCAGGCAGCTACTTAAGTCCCCTTCACTTCACTCTCCCGCATCACACGGTGACTCCTGGCTTCCCCCGTCCCACCCCCAGCTCAGGCGGGATGTCTAGCACTTGACTTTATTTACTTTGGTCACCCCACCGGGCCTGCTAGGATCTTAGTCCCCTACCAGGGATTGAGCCACGGCCATGGCAGTGAAAGCGGGAGTCCTAATCACTGGACCACCAGGGAATTCCATGAGAGGTCTAGCACTTTAAAAGAAAGGAGCAGTTTCCTTTCTCCTTTCCAGACGTACTTGAAATCTAATGCTATAACATTACGTCTCAGAGAGCTCTTAACGATCATTGAATTCAAGCCACACATGGGCCAGCTGAGGCCTGGGTTGGGGAAAAGGACTTGCCAAAGACCACTGAGCTCCAGATGGAGCCGGGTGAGCTCAGCAGGGCTCTTGATCTTTCCATCTGCAGTTCCTGGGCTGTCTCCTGCAACTGCCAGAGGACATGGGCCACAGGCCCCTGTTCCGCCTGTGCCTGGGCTGGTCGAGTCTTCCTGCAGCCTCATACCCTCAAGAGGCCACACTTCCATGTGAGATAATGCTCACACCCCAGAGACATAATCCAAACAGCCTTACTTTACACTGTCTCCACTGTACACGGCTTACACACTGCTGCTCACATTCAGATACTCTTAAACATGCTGTCCATGCACGTGATCGCTTCATGCTTGTGCATTCACTCGCACATGTGGCCTTCTCCTGGGCCAATGGCACTAGCTGGAGGCCATCCTCCTCCACGCAGGGCAGCGCTCTCCCTCCCGTCCCACTTCAGCTTTAAGCAGATACCTGAGTCTGTGAGGGCAGGTGCAGAGGTGAGAACAAACCTGTTCTTAGAGAGGGTCCAGGACACACCTGGCCACAGGTACTGCCTCCGCCTTGGGAAGCGCCCTCAGCACTTGCGCCGCCTGCCCAGCATCGTGGTCAGTATGTTAGAGTCCAGGGAGGCTACGGCCCTTCCTCTCTCATCCCTGCACCTCATTCTGTCTTACTTTCTTTTAATATTACCTATCTGTGTCTAGTTGTGGCAAGCAGAATCCTCACTGCAGCTCTCGCGCTCCAGAGCACGGGCCTAGTTGCTCTGGGGCATGTGGCATCTTAGTTTCCTGACCAGGGATTGAACCTTTGTCCCCTGAATTGCAAAGTGGTGGGTTCTTAACTACTGGACCACCAGGGAAGTCCCCATTCCCATCTTGATATGGAGTAGACACATCAGTTCTGTCCTGAAGGCAAACTCCTTTATCCTGTCTGCCTAAAATGTGACCCCGAGGACAATGGACTTTAAGGAATGAAACAAACTTAACCTCTGTAAAGGATGAAGGCCCAGAAATACTCTTAAATAGTACTTTTCTAAGACTTCTCAGACTTTCTTGAAATGCAAACAAGTGACACCCCTGTGACTCCTACTATTGTAACCTTAAATCTGTCCTAGCAAAATCTGCCTGCTTCCAAGAAGCCAACGAGTCTCTTGCAAGTTAGCAAGCAGAGGCATGCAAGTGCCCTTTAGAGATAGTGTCGGTGGGTTTCCTAAAATGCCTGCTAATAGAGAAAACTGAGAAGCCACAGACGGTTTGTTCTGGTGGCCATGACAGGCAAATTCTTGGTCTCCTTGGGACAGCCCTGGACCCCACTGGCTTCTCAGCGCTCAGCTTTTATTCTCCTGCTCCCCTCACCTGAACCCGCTGCATCTGTGAGAGCGGAAGTCCGTGCTCCTTTAATTATTCCATGTTGGCGTTGCATACCAAAACCAGTCCTGCTCTGGTGTCTTCAGTGACGCTGTATAGCGTCTCTGAGGCACCCGCCTCTTCTCTGGGGCAAGTTCCTCCTGAGAGTCCCCATTGGCTTGTTCTTCCTAGGAGATCATTCCATCCTTCTGCCCTCAGGTTAAAGAGCCCCTGAATCAGCCCTCTGGAAGGTCTGGGCAGGGGGTAATTAATCTCTGTGACCTTGTGCTCCGTCCGTCCTTCTCCCATCCACTTCTGACTCCTGGAAAGCATCTTGCTTACAGGAGGTCCTGGATGTTATAGTGGGGAGCTTTTCTCCTTGCTTGATTGGGTTTCTGTTTCCTGTACCTTGACTCCTCTGTGGGTTAAAGGCCAGAAGGGTCCCCACCCCTGTGTTCAGATGTCACACCTTGCCCTGTTTGACACCTCTCATTCTTTCTCCAGAGTCAGGGGCTGCTGTCTGCGAATTCTTTTTGAAAGCTGCCTGTGGCAAAGGTAAGAGACCTGGGCTCCCCACATCCCCACGAGGTGTCCTCCACCACCCTGTTCCTGGGCAGACCACCACCCTGTCCCTGGGCGGACCCACAGGCTCTCAGATCCTTGGTTCGCCCTGCTTTCCGCAGACTCACGGTGTCCCTAGGTGTGTTTCCCCATCCCCAGTCTTTTACTGCTCTACAAATGTTGACGTGTCTTCATATCACCAGAACTCTTCTTTAAATTAAGAAAAATGCCCCCCCTTCTCCCCACCTCCCTTAGGCTTCTTAAGTTTCTGTGTTACGAACATACCTGTGATACCTCGATTGGATGTTTTAGATTTTCCCAAGACATGTTACAGTAAAATTCACAACTATCAAAACCTGAAGTGTGTGCTCATGTGCAGCCTGAAATCACACCGCCTTCTGCCGGAGCAGCTGCCACGTTCCAGGACACGCAGCTCGCGGGGGCACCGGGTCTTCACACCCGTCTTCCCCGGCAGGGGGCATGTGCCCGTTCCGCCACATCAGTGGTGAGAAGACGGTGGTGTGCAAACACTGGCTGCGGGGGCTGTGCAAGAAGGGGGACCAGTGCGAGTTCCTGCACGAGTACGACATGACCAAGATGCCCGAGTGCTACTTCTACTCCAAGTTCGGTGAGGCGTGGGGCCGGCCCGCCAGCCTGGCTCCCCGGGGTGGGGTGGGGAGCCCCCGAGGCTCCACAAGCACGAGACTCGGAGTGTGCGCCGCTGCTCCGGCGCCCGCGGTGCCTGCCGACCTGAGTGGGCCCTTTAGTTGTAGGAACTTAGGGTGATTCTCTCATGGCCCCCGCGACTCTGTAGTGCTTCCGTTTTCTGAGCACTTGTGGGTACTTTGGGAGGTTAAGGCAGATCCGGGTCTCATGGTGGGCACAGGAGCAGGACAGCTGGCTGGGGGCCTTGTTTCTGCCCCAGTGAACCTTCTCCCTTAGTCAGCCGTTGCTGCCGGAGTGGTGACTAGAGACCTTCTCTCTAGAAGTATGATCCCAGGTAGGAGCTGGTCTGTCCTCAGTTCAGTTCAGTCACTCAGTCGTGTCCGACTCTCTGTGACCCAATGAATTGCAGCACGCCGGGCCTCCCTGTCCATCACCAACTCCCAGAGTTTACCAAACTCATGTCCATTGAGTCGGTGATGCCATCCAGCCATCTCATCCTCTGTCGTCCCCTTCTCCTCCTGCCCTTAGTCATTCCCAGCATCAGGGTCTTTTCCAGTGAGTCAGCTCTTCGCATCAGGTGGCCAAAGTATTGAAGTTTCAGCTTCAACATCAGTCCTTCCAATGAACACTCAGGACTGATTTCCTTAAAATACTCCTTAAGAATGGCCGGTGGGGGGCGCTGTCTTCTGGTGGCAGGAAGCCCTCTTTTCAAGAGAAACGGAGATTGCCTCCGTTTCTGCTCAAGGGACAGTGGCCTGCGCTGAGCTGAGCGAGCTGTGTGGAGAAGCCGGGTGGTAGGGTTTGGCAGGGCTTGGTGGAGCTCGCGTGCTCCCCGACGGAACTAGACTCCCGGCTCTGCCCTGGTCGAGGATGCCCAGGAGAAAGCCCTGTTGGTCAGGACGAGGCTGGGCTCTGGCCCCGGAACTGCTAGCCTCAGGCAGGGGGCTGGAAGCCTGCTGTGCACTGTTGTCTGAGGAGACTTAATTCTCTCAGCAGCCCGACAGGCAGGCCTGCTGGCTTGTTAATGATAGTTGTAGCTTTTTTTGTAGAGGCAATATAAGCTGGTTTGATTCCTGGATGGGAATCAATCCAGAATTCTTGCCTGGGAAATCCCATGGACAGAGGAGCCTGGCAGGCTACAGTCCACAGGGCACAGAAACTTGGACACGACTGAGCGACTAAATGGCAACCAGAGGGTCCCAGCTGTGAGTTCCCAAAGCTTCCCTACTGTTGTCCTGAGAGGCAGTCCTCAGACCTTCTCCCTGTCCCAACATGAAGAGTGCATCAAAGCAGACCAGTAATTTCCTGCTGGTCTCAGCTGGTGCGTTTGCACTTCTGGACCCCCCCACAATGCCCAGGACACCTCCTCTGGGTGAGGGGTGGAACCGGGAACTGTTTGACGAGTTTGACAAGGTATATCCTGTGCCTGCCTCTGTCAACGTCTGTGACCCTCGAGGCAGCACAGACTGTGGGGGAAGGACTGTCCCAGCCCAGGTACAGGCCAGGAGACTGAGGCTCTGAGACACACTGCCCTGGGTCTCAGGGCTCACTGGGCCGGGACAGGGCACCGGGACCCCCGGCCCTCCCCTCTGTCCCGCAGCCCCGGCCTCCGGAGAGTCAGGGGTGGGTCTGGGTCCAGCTCCTCCAGGTGGATGCCTGTCTGGTCCCTGCAGGGGAGTGCAGCAACAAGGAGTGCCCCTTCCTGCACATCGACCCCGAGTCCAAGATCAAGGACTGCCCGTGGTATGACCGCGGCTTCTGCAAGCACGGTAGGTGTGGGGTGGTGGGGCCCCCGGCCAGAGGACCGTCCTCCCCCTCTGCCCACGTCCCGCCTATTCCTACAAATAGCGTGTTAGGCATTTGGGAGCTGGTGAGGCTTTGTCACACCCTCAAGTCTCAAGTCCCTCCCCAGGCCAAGTGCCCCTGGACCACATCTTCACCTGGATTTCTGACCAGGAGACTAGTGTTTAAGAGGCTGCGTGTCCTGCCCGCCAGCCCTGCTGAACACCAGGCAGAGCCAGCATCTGAAGCCGTTTTTGCACTCTGACCCCCGGGCGGTAGTGTGGGCAGGGCTCTGACTGTGGCCCTGTGTTCGGCTCCTGCAGGCCCCCTGTGCAGGCACCGGCACACGCGGAGAGTCATCTGTGTCAATTACCTTGTGGGATTCTGCCCGGAGGGGCCCTCGTGTAAATTCATGCAGTGAGTACCAGGCCCTGTGCCCCCGTGTCTCTCCTGGGCCCACCCGGGCTTTGATCACTGGGCAGTGTCATCACCGGGTCTGGGGAGGGGCCCCTGCTGCTTCTGAGCTGGGAGGTGGCTCTGCCTAAACCAGGGTTTGACCTTTACTGGGTCACAGTCCATTTTGGCCTCAGGTAAAAACTCTGGTCCCCGTACTCCAGAAAAACTCAGACACACATGACCTCAAGCCAAGAACCTGTGCCCTCAAGGAAGGAACTTCAGTTTCCAGCTGGGCCTTCTGCATGAAGGCACTGGGCTCAGGCTTCTCTGGACACGGGTTAATAGACCCTCGTGTGAAAGAAGGTCTCTATTTCACACATGGGAACATGGAGGCTCCGAGCCCCGCCACTGGCCGGGGGCAGGTGGGGGCACTTGGTCAGAGGCAGGTCTGTGGCCTCTAGAGCCCAGTCCTCCTGCCAGCAGGGCCCAGCGCCCCTCCCCTGGGCCTCAGGGCCCATCTGTCACTTTGGGTGGTCGTGGGTGGCAGCACTGGGACCCAGAGTAGTGCCAGCCCACCCCCACCCCTCGCTGCCTCCGTCCACACTGCTGACACCCACATGGCAGCTACATCCTGCTCGCTGCCACGTGGTGGGCAGGTGGCTGGAGCTGCTGACTTGGTCCCTCTCCCGAGATGCAAGGCCGGGAGCCTACAGGTGACCCAGGGGTTCCTCTGTGTGGGTAGGGGGGTGGGGGGGCACGTCCACCAGGACTCTGGGCAGAGGTCTAACGCCGTCCCTACTGCGCAGGGTGTGTGCCGGGAGGGCCTCTGTGCCCGCCAGCCGTGCCTCCTTCCTCTCTCTCAGCACCGCTCACCGGGGCACACAGCTAGGTGTAGGCAGAGCTGGGTCTGAGTCCAGACACCTCAGATCCGTCCTGAGGCCCGGCAGAGCTGAGTGCCAGCCCCCGCCCTCCGTCCAGGTAGCTCTTGTGGCCCTGGGCTCAGCAAGAGGCCAGTTGGGATTTTTCTGGGGCCAGAATTTGGGAGTCCCGCCTGCCTGGCTCCTCTCTCACTTCCCCTTCTCCTCTCGTGACCAGCCCTCGATTTGAACTGCCGATGGGAACCACTGAGCAGCCCCCGCTGCCGCAGCAGACGCAGCCACCCACAAAGGTACCGTGCCCTGGGCCCGCGGTGCTGCGGGGCCTGGCGTGCCCTGGCCGCAGTGCACTCACTGCCTGCTCCAGTGTGGGGTCGGCCAGAGAGCCAGCGGGAGACCGCAAGAGGAGGGTGGGGGTGGGGGCCGGAGCAGAGGGGAGTCACCCGGGTTCCAGCAGAAGCTTCGAGGGGGCAGAGCAGCCAGCACCTTCTCGAGGTGGAGGGCGGCCTGCTGCAGCCAGACGCCCACTGGGCTCCTCTTCCCGTCTCGCCTGCGGGCCCGGGAGCGGCCTGGGCACCCCATGTCTGCACGCTGGCTGCAGGCCCTTCCCTCCACAATGAGACTCGCCCGCGGGGCCTGGCGGGGCGGGAGCAGACCTGGGAGCAGAAGCGAGGCCGCCTGGTTCTCTGGCCGGGCCCAACCGTGGGAAGGGATGCTGGGCACAGAGGCTGAGGGACCAGCTGGCTCCAGTCTCCTAGGTGAGGGGGCCCCACTCCCACCCCGCAGTGGGCCATTCCCCTCAAGCAAAGGAGAGGGAACTGCCCTGAAGGCATGGGGATCTGTGGCAGTGCCCCCAAACCAAGGGCACTTTGGGTTTGGTTACGGGCGGTGGACATGTCCCCGGCAGGGTCTCAGCAGGCCGATGAGCTGCCCAAGCCTCACCTCTCACATGGCTGGACTCTGAGCCCACTGTCAGGGCCTGGTCTGGCCTCTGTCTGTGCTGGAGGTCGAGCAGCTGGGAGGGGACGCAGCCACCCTCACCACTGTGACTCCCACCCTCCCGCGGGTGTGGGATAAACCAGCAGAGCCGGGCGTTCCCAGCTCCCAGCTCAGGTCTCCTGCGCTGATAGGCCCAGAGGCAGGGTCCCGCTGGGTCGGGCAGTGGCCATGCTGCCCAGGCCCCCCTGAGGCACCCCGCCCCCCGTGCTCCCTAGCAAAGGGCCCTCTCAGCCCCTAGACCGCAGGCCAGCATGTCAGCCTCCGACTCTTTTCTGTGACTGTTGCCCGCCGTGTAGGCTCTAAACAGCTGGCTGAACCAAGCGTTCATCCTGACCTGAAGCTAGAACCTCACAAACAAAAGTAAGGCCTGCTCATGCCCTCGCCCCGCCGCCCCGGAGGCCGCCTGTCTCTCTGGTGTTTTGTTTCCACTTTTATTTTTCGTTTCTGTGTGTCTGCATGGTGTTTTCGGGCAGCGGCTCCTGCCGTCGTCGTCGCCAGGCGTTTCTCTCCCGCCTGCTCTCCCGAGCAGGGCGCGGCCGCGGGCGTGCGGGAGGAGGCCCGCCCTCTTTTCTCCTCTCCCCGTCGGTAGTCTGCCTGCACGCGTTTTCCGCAGTAAAACCGTGTTGTGTAACTCTTTCCAGCAAAGTAACAATCCGCCATTACAAAGGTCGTCCTCCTTGATCCAGTTAACGAGTCAGAACTCTTCTCCCAACCAGCAGAGAACCCCGCAGGTCATCGGGGTCATGCAGAGTCAAAACAGCAGCGCGGGCAGCCGAGGACCCCGGCCACTGGAGCAGGTCACGTGCTACAAGGTAAGTCCTGGGGCCGGCGGGGGCGTCTTCCACAGGCCACGCCATCCCCTCCTTCCCCAGAGTTAGCTCATGTTGAAGAATGAAGACATCTTTGTTTTTGCTAATTGGAAGAGAAAAACGGGGCCACTCCGGTGAGCTAGACCATGCCACTTCCACGACACACAGTAAGGCCAGGTTAACAACTAAACCCCTGCTGTTGAATGAATGGATTGCGCACGCAAGAAAGGGATGGCAATCTTCCAGAGCCCAGGAACGGAGTGAGCCCTGAACCTCTGGGGGAGGCGGGGTCCTCACATGGCGGCACACCCAAGGGAAAGGGGCAGAGCTTTAGATCTGCCTGGTGAGGAATCAGATTAGGGGACACACACACACACACACAATGGGACGTTCAGGGGAACGGCACGCTTTTTAAAAAAAACTTACTAGAAAATTGGTCTCAGTCTTGGCTCTGGGTGGAAAGTAGGGGAGGAAAGTCCTTTCAGAGTTGGTCGTCACTGGTGGGCAAGCCCTTCCTCCTTGAGTTTGAGCCTTGGTGAGGGCCAAAAAGCCACAGGCTGGGTTTTCTAATCTAAAACGGCCCCCTGGTAATGTAGCTTCGAGATATTTATTCTCAACCCAGCCCACACAGAATTCCTACAGTGAGGTTTCCCCGGAAGAGAGCTCGTGCCTAAAAAGTATAGAAGGCCACAAGCACCGGCGAGTGAGTGGGCAGGACCAACCAACAGAACTAGGTTCCCAGAGGCTTCAGACGGGGTTAGATGGAAGACGGTGTCAGTGCAGGCTTCTGGTGAAGACTTCCAGACGACGCAGAAGAGTGGGGGCGAACAGCGGGTGCTGTCCTTTCCCCCGCCTTTCCTGAGGGCAGCCGCTGGCCTTGCCGTTCGCCCGCCACGCTTTGTTTGCTGTGCCCCCTGCACTCACAGCTCGTACAGGGGCTCCACTCGGAGACATGCTCTTCTGAACTTACACCAGCACGAGGGCAAGACAGACTTAATGTGAATAGGGCCCTCGGGTGGACAGCGTCCTCTGAGCCCTTTTACCTTACGTTCTGAGTCTGTGTCAAGATAATTACTCCAGTGTATTTCACTGACTGCGTAATTTCACCAGTTCTGTGTTGGTAAAGTTTTTGCTGCTAAAAACAGCGCTGAGCCTGACAGACAGTGGTGAGCTCTCATCTGGTGTCTGGAGCACCCCCAAGTAGAAGGGCCAAGTCAAAAACTATACGGTTATATTGTTCCTAGAACTTGCCTTCAGGAAGGGCTGAGCCACCGTGGCCGTCAGACACTCACTGAGCACCTCCTCTGCCGTCGCTCCTTCCCAGGAGGGGTCTGTGTTCTGAGGGAGGGGCAGGCAGGTGCCCAGACACCAAAGTTAGGGGTGCCCACGTGTGTAGGGAAGGCCTCACAAATTTATGAGCTTGAGCCCTGACTGGTAAGGAGAATGTGGAAAGGGGGCTGTGGAAGCAGGTGAGTGGAGGGGAGGGGGAAGTTGTCAGATGGCTTCTGACCAGGCAGTGCTCAAGTAGTGAGGAGCCCTAGGCGTCCTGGGTCAGCCGCGCTGTCACCTCGCCCCTCCAGGACTCATCAGCAGGGCCTCTGAAGAGCCAGCTTCCGTAGAAAGACAACTAGGGGACGAAGCTAAGCACCCCTTCCTGCCGCGGGCACAGTTGATATTAAAGCCGCCTCGGGAATCCTGGAGGCCAGTAGACGTGCCAGGTGCTGTAAGCGAGGTGCTCAGCCCCTTCCCCTGGTTACGATGTCTACCAAAGGTCCAGCTGGCAGCCATACAGGCCGCTCGTGCACACGACTTAACACCTGCAGATCAGACAGGCTTGAGAACTTGGGGACTGTGGGGTCAGGGGGTAGAACAGGCCAAGCCCCAGACCGAGGGAGTGAGGACTGGGAGGGCACTGGGGGGCTGGTGTAGGGTGGGTGCCCCTGCCTGTCTCCCGACCCCTTGTTTAGTGGGTGAGGCTGCCTTTTCCTTCCTTACAATCCCCTTCTGCTCTCTGAGGAGTAACGAGAATGAAGAGAAACTAAGGAAGGGCCTGGATCAGCGGCAGCAGGGACAGGAAGCCAGGCTCAGTACTAGGCTTCTAAGGAGATTCTACCAGATCTGCTGACCCAAGTCTGATCAATTTTCCCATCTCTGATCCCTTGAGCAAACCTGGCCCAGGGGTAGCTTAGACAAGTATGCAGGAGACAGGAGGGAGAGCCCTTTGGGTGCAGCCCACCCTCTGTCCATGCAGTGAGTCCCTGAGTTGGGGGAGGAGCCTGGGGGCTTCTCCCATGCTGCCGCCTCCCTGTCCCTGGGGAGCCCCAGAACTGTGCCTCAGAGGTGAGTGACTGGCCAAGTGCAGAGGGCTCGGCCCCTGCTCAGGTGGGGTGCTCTGGTGCCATGGGCTTTGCTTGTAAACCCGAACACTGGAGGCTGCTGTGGCCATGTGCTTTCTTAACACCTGTGGTCCCTGGGCAGCTTGGCCTTCTGGAAGTCCCTTTCCCCACCAAGTGCCAGACTTTCAGCGTCCCCGTCCCCAGCCTGGCGCTTGGTGGGCGCTGCCTCAGTTGAGAACTGCATCTGAAGCAGTGTTTCTATCTGTTCCCTCCCCGCTGTTCCCAGTGTGGTGAAAAAGGACACTACGCCAACAGATGCACCAAAGGGCACCTGGCCTTTCTCAGCGGACAGTGACAGCAGCTGGAGCCAGCTCAGAGCAGCCTGGGGGCCCCGTTCTGGGGGCTGCTCTGGGCCATTCCTGGGAGTGTATGTTTAACTGTTTCATGCGAGCGCTGGTGCAGCTCTGGCTGGAGCTGGCAGGCAGGCGCGCTGGGTCTCATTCTTAGGGGCTACGTCATGTCAGTATCCCCATCGTTTTGCTGTAATCTCTTTTTAAAAGGGGGGCGTGTGTTCCAGTCTGGCCCCTCAGGTTGGCCTCATGTCTGTCGAGGTATCAAACCTCCTGTCTGGGGCCCTGCACACTACCCTCAGGAGGGAGGAAGCTGCAGGAAAGGCCTTGTGCTTACAGCAGCTGGGTACTGAGGGCGGCCCTTCCCCTTGGGCCTCCTTAAACAAGCTGCAGCCGGGTCACGCCCGCTTCCTCCCTGTCCTGCTGCATCAGAGACTGTACCTGTTGGCGGGGTTTGAATGAGGCGGCCCTTCAGGGCAAGTTCCAGTGTGTTTGCAGCCTCAGCCTGACCTTGCTCCCTGGGGGCTATGGCTGAGGAGGGGTGCAGGGCCAAGGCTGTTGTGCGTGATGGCCTGTTCCTCTGGGCGCATCTTCTCGGGGCACCTGCCTGTTTACAGTGTACCTTAAGCTGGGGCCGTCAGCCTTTCCAGACACGCAGTTCACCTGTGCACCTACCTCCCGCGCCATCGAACATCTGTACTGTCAGACACCTTGGGCCCAGAGGAGAGGCACTGTCTCTGAGCCTGGAAATGTGAAACTGGCACCTGCAGCCTGCGGGGCAAAATGGGCCTGTTCAATTACAGGAACCATTTTTATGAAGTTGATTAAAGCTTGTTTTGTAAGCTGTGTCTCATTACTTCAGGGACTCCATGACAAGGAGAAGGTTCTTGCTGCTGGCTGCGTAAGCTCTGACGCTGGTGCTCCCTTTTCCCTTTAGTGGGAGTGATCACATGACAGGAAGTGACACTGGGGCGTCAGGGTGGTGTCCTGGAAGCCTGGTCATGGACACAGTCGCCTGGCAGGTGTCCCTTATCTCAGATGTTAGGAGACTGGTTCTTTCAACTTCAGATCTTGCAAGAGGTGATCAGCCACAGACAGCATCTCACCCTTGATATTCCACACGTGTGTATGCTCACTACACACCCCTTACTAAGAAAGGGATTCTGACCTTGATGTCACTTTACCTCTGGTGGAGTGTAAGGAAGGGGCTGCTGGGCACAGCAGCCTGAGCTCCCGTCGGGACTTCTGCTTTCCCTTCCCACCGGTGTCATCCTGCTGACCTTCCTGCAAGTGAGGCTTACTCACCAGGACCAGATGGGCCCAGACAGGCCCACATGCCTGGTTCCCTGAGATCCCAATAGCCCAGGATGGTGCAGAAAGATGGCGGAGAGGAGAACATTCTTAGGAACTAGGGCATCTGCCTTTTACCATGAGTCTGTCAGCTGACAAAAGACCAAAAGTGAGGCAGAAAGAAGGAAAACACCTTAGCACTGTTGACTGGGCACTAGGTGACCTCCAGGACACTGGGGCAAGATCCTTAAGCTCAAGGTTTAAAGTCCTGGGCTGCCTTGCTGGCCCCCTCTGGAAGCTGTACAATCACCCCACCCCAGCTTGTGCAGCAGGAGATACAGGGGAGGCAATTGGCTGAGCCAGTGAGGCAGTCCAAGTACCAGTCATTTTTTATTGGATGTTAATTCTCCATGAGGATGTGAAAGGATTCGGGGGTGCCAGCAAAGGTGGTGGTCAGGAATGCAGAGTGCGCCCTCTTCAGTGGTACTTGCGGAGCCGCTCGTGCTCTGGAGTCAGAAAGGCAAAATGGTAGAGAGTTCTTCTCAGGTGTGGAGAAAGCACAGGGCGAAAAGGAGGGCAGCGGGCAAAACTGCATAAAGCCCTCCTGAGAACTCCTTTCAGGAGATGCCCCACAGCCTGCTTGAATCAGGAGCTCATCTGCCCCCTGAAGGCACTCCCACTCAGACAAACCACCCACACGCCCACCCTCAGGGCCAGCACCCCTCGGGATGCCCCAGGCCGCACACTGTCCACAAAGCCCAGTCAGTGGCCCGTGCCAATACTTCCTGGCCTCCCACCAGATAAGGCTCCTCTCAGATCTCAAAAAGGGAGATGCCACGCTTCACCAGAGCCCAAACAGCGGACTGCAGCCTGCAACCCACTGCCCTCTGCACACTGGCTGCTAGCAGGATGAAGCCAAGATTCCCACCAACCTCTAGCAGAGCCTGCAGTATCTGACAGAATGCTGCCCAAAAGTGTTCACCTCACTTTTCCTGACTTTCTCTTGGCCACAGATTTCTCCCTTAAAGCATGCCATGTTCTGGTAGGTCCCTTCAATTCTTCAGCTGTCTGTGGGGTGACTTCTAAATGAGATGGTGAACCAATCCCACCCTGTCAGGGGAGACCCCACCAGAGGCAAAGCAATCCAGAAGAGACTCACTGAGCTCCTTGTAACAGCGGCAGTAGTTTAAAAACACGTAGGCCGCCAGCACCATCGAGATCCCCGCGATGCTCCCTTTCTTCACGTTCACGTACTTGTTGTAATACCGATAGTAACCTGTGAACGGGGGAGGACACATTCTAACGGGAGAGGGCAAAGCTGAGGACAGGCCTCAGCGCAGGAGGAAACCACGCAAAAGACAGCAGAGGGTGGTCAGAATTAGAAAGGAAAACAATAAGCCCCCAGCCCACGCCCCGGGGGGCTGGCGACCACACAGTTCCCATGACGCGATGACACAGGACGATCTGCCTGGTCATGCGCTGTAAAAGGACAGACCTGAAAGAAAAGACCGTTTCAAACGTCCATCCTGGAAGTCTGGGCTTGCAGGGAGACGAGCGTCGCAGGCTAGCGTCCCCTGTGCTTCCAGCTCATTTTACTCTTAAGGTTTAATGACATTTCTTTAACACAGAGGCAGTGGTACACATTTCAGACAAGAGAAAACACATCCTTATCTGAAATATTTTCAAGCCAGCCTTTCACAGGACCCATCAAACATGGAAATTCGAGGCCTAACAATCTCTGTACTCTACATAACTTACAGGTCCAAAACTGGCCAAGTTAATTCAGGGTGAAAAAAAGACCTGAAGACCCAGAGGCTTGCTCTTACTGACACATGCCCATAAGGCTCTAACCTCTTTGAAATGCTCCAGCGATGCCTGAAGGGGTGAAATCCCGCATCAGTATCCAGCTTGGCAGCTCCCCTAGTTTGACTTCCAGGAGCTTCTTCTCCTTCAGTGATACTGAAAAGGGCAACACAAAAACACACCCAGTGAAAGGGTCTCCCAGTAACACAAACCGCATCTGTCTGTGTCATGTCAACCACTCAATAATGATGCATTCAGTAACATCACTAAACAGAGGTTGCACGTAAGTAATATTATGGGTAAACAGGTCACACCAAATATATTATCTTAAGCCAGAGTCTATATATCACAGAACAAGATCCTGAATAACAGCCTGCTAAGAATAACTATAAAAAGAGAACTAAGGGCCATGAAAAAGAGATGGAGGATGGATGCCTTTATTTTCTGAGGAGGAGTGGGGAAAACTGACTCAGAGAAGTTGGCAGATCCTGAACAAAGGCAGAGAGCCTGGCAGGCCGTGGGGGCACAGCTCGCCCTCAGGTCTGGTCCCCATGCTCCTGAAGCCAATCTGACTCCTACCTCAAGCATCACGCCTCAGACCACAGATGCCCAATGACTTAGTAAAAGCCATTCCCGAGACCCCATGGGCCCCAGATCATTTCCCAATGAGAATCTGGACATACTATATTCGTCTCTGGGCTTAAGAGTAACACAGGAAAGGGGACAGGGAGGGGCTGGCCCTGTGAACACTCATAAAAGGAGGGAACGGCCTCTCCGCTGTCCTCTTCCCAGACATCAACTTTAAAACGTTTGGCAGGTGTACTCATCAGAGCAAGGAGTCAAGGGGCGCTGCTTCTTAAAGATGACCAACAGGAGCCGGAATTAACCATTCCAGGGTTTCTTCTCCATTTCCAGGATCTAAGGAAAGGCTTGGGCTCCTTAAGGACTAACCTTGAGAGTTCACTGAGGGGGAATCCCAACATGAACTCTTATCAAGGGCAAGGGCCATCATCAGGCTTAATGGCACATTCACACTAACTATGAAAACATTCACATTGTCCTGCATTCTTGTTCAGGGGCTGACAAGTGCCTTGGCACATCACAGGAGAAAAAAAGCCAACCGTTTATTTTTCTTCATATTTGTGTCTCTGTGCAACGGTTTAGTCTCTCAGTTGTGTCTCTCTCTTTGCAACCTCATGGAGAGTAGCTCCAAGAGCTATATATCTGTACTATGAAGAAAAGAGCATCTCTGTAACCAAAACCAAGAAATGTATAAGCACAGAAAAGAAAACACACACACACATTAGCCTTAAGGAGAGCCAAGTACAGCACCATCACAAAACTCCAAGAGACCATCAGATTCATCAGAGATGCATGTAGACTCACTCACTCCAAGGGTGTCTCTCTCAGCAGAACACAGAGGCCTTAGTCCTTGGCCGCATACTGCCCACCCCTCACCCCCCAACACTCCTCTGCCGTGGCTGCTTCACACCACGTGGTGTGAACAGTAGAGCGTGGTGATGAACAGAGCAGACTCTACCATCACGTATTCTGGGTTTAGTGCCACTTGGAAGCTGTGTGCCCTCAGGCAAGTTACTGCCCTCAGTTTCCTCTTCTGTAAAATAAAGTAGGAATAGTACCTACCTTGCTACTGAGCTCCAGGTACTATGTAAATAGGAATTATTATTATCTGTCTCCCTGCCTGTCTGTGAGCTATCTGAAGGTGAGAGTTCCCCACACACAATTCCTGGTCATGACAGAATTTCACTGAAGGTTAAGAAAGGACCACAGGTTCTTGGGAGGGAAGGTGACTACTTGACTTGATTTTATGACTTCAAAAAGCATACTGTCCACCTATATGGAGGGACACGGAGAGACACAAGTGTCTTCTCTGTGCTAAATCCAACCAGAGAGTGAAAGGTTTTAAGTTTTGCAGGTCACACAAGGTCTCTGTAACATAGTCTTAGAAAAAGAAAAAACAAAAAACAACTATTTATGCACACATGCCGCACTGCAAGTCAGGCAAGATCTTAGTTCCCTGGCCAGGAATGGAGCCCAAACCCCACCCGCCACCTGCTCCCCACAGTGGCAGCACAGAGCCTTAACCACTGGAGCCCCAGGGAAGTCCCTGAACAATTATTTTTTAAAACACACCAAAACTATTCTTGGTTCACAGATCATACAAAAAATAGGCCACAAGAAATCCAGCTGATTGGCCACTCTATCAACCCAGATCTCATCTATCACTGTTGGTACTCCCATCACTTTATCTGATACTGAATTCGTGGCTTTCGTGGCTTTATGCTCTGGTGACAGATGTCACCTAAAAGCTCATCAGTACACGGACTCCAGTCCCTTCACCTGGGTGACTCTGATGGGCCAGATGTGACATGACCTCGCCCAAAGGTCACGCAGGGAAAGCCGGATGGCAGCACTCAACAGCGGCCCAGGCAGTGTTCTGAACCCCGCGCAGTGCTCGCCACAACTCTCTGCTACATAAGAGACCAAGACTCAAGGTTTCCTTTTCCCACGCTGTCCTGTGTACACAACACAACCACCCTGGATAAATATTCTCATGCCCGTTCTTACAGATGAAAAAAAAGCATCGTTATCATCTTTTTTGACCCCCTTTTCATGTCTCCAGGCTGAGATTTAAGAATATAGAAACTGAGGGAAGACACAGACCCATGAGTCAGAATTCTGCCATTATCATGCAGTGTGACCACAGGCAAGCCATACCACATCTCTGACCCGTTACTTTCCTCACCTTTAAAATGGGATCAACGTTCCCAGCACTGACCTCCTGACAAGGTTACTGTGAGGATCCAGAGCTAAAATATTGTGGTGTCAGTATTTCTTAAAAAATCAATGTGGAAAGTCTCGTGAGTGTAGAGATTTATACACGCACATCATCGAAAAGGCTGATGGTCATACGGTCACTTGTGTGATTAAAAGCTCCGTTTACCACAAGACCTCAGAAACCTAGGTTTGAATCCCAGCTCAGCCCACTCACCACTAGTGACCTTGAATAGGTCACTTCACTTTTCTAAGCCTATTCAACACACTCAAGGGTCGACCCTTCCGTGGTGTCAGGCTCTGTCCCATGCATAGCTCCTCTGGAAACTGAATTTGAGTTTCCGCTTAACACGGAGGGCTCAGGTACAAAGAAACTGCCAGAGCATGGATAAGACTGCCATTCCTCAGCGAGGAGAGGAGGGTGGTCAGGGGCGCGTCGCCGGGATGCCGTCGCCATCCCCGCCGCAGCCGAGCGGCGCCGGCTCTGGGCAGCCGGGAGGCACCGCTGGGCGAGACGAGGAGGGTCGGGCGACGCTGGACCCTGAGCAGAGGGTCCGGTAGGCCTCAACTGAGGGCGCGGCGAAGGTCCTGAGCGAAGGGGAGGCGGCTCCTGCACTCTGTCCCTCTCTTCCCTGTGCGACTCTGGGCACTGGGCTCCAAACCCCAACTCCTGCCTCCACCTGAGTAGCCCTAAAGGGACCCGGAGACTCACCGACTGACGCCATCTTGGAGTTCTGGCTGTCCGCTCGGCCGGGCCGCGCAAGGACTGCTGGGTAGGGAGCATGTCCTCTGGGGGCCAGAAGCAGAGGCTCACGGGAAGCAGGTCGAGAAAGGGAGGAGGCTGGGCTTGCAAGTGCGCCATGAGTTGAAGGGCGAAATAACGTGGGCAAAGTCCCGCGACCCCGCAGTGGGAAGCCGGGCGGGAAGCGGGCGGGGGTGACGGGGTAGGAGTGGAAGTGATAAAGGCTCATCTTGGACTTCCAGTCCCAGGAGGGAAGGGACCGAAAAAAAAGGGGGAGGACAGGGGAAACAGGGGAAGAGCATCTTAGCTTTCTTACTCTGTCGCCTTAAATTTGTTGTGAAGGATGACAGGGGCATATTAAGATCTTTGTCCCAACTGTGCCTGATGGGAGAGTCAAGGAATCCCCGGTTACCAGGAAAAGTCGGTGTCCAGGCTTAGATTGCAAATACGTTTGATTCCCTCATAGCTCAGTCGGTAAAGAATCTGCCTGCAATGAAGGAGACTCGGGTTCGATTCGTGGGTCGGGAAGATCGCCTGGAGAAGGAGAATCCCATGGACAGAGGAGCCTGGTGTGCTACAGTCCCGGTGGTCGCAAGAGTGGGACACGACTGAATGACTTTCACTTTACTTAGGCTTGATTCCAGAGTAACTGTGTGTCCACGCTCTGGGACTGCACCCTAAGGTCGGAAATAAGCAATACCCTAGGGATACACAACTCCTCCTTTCTGTCCCTCTCCAGGCACAGTGATGATGCCTTACCATCATTTTGTTCTTTCTGGAAAGGTGGCGATAACCCTTTCTGGTTAAGCAACTCTGACTTGGGCAAGATGCTTCAATAGCCTGAATCCTAGTTTCCTTCTCTGTAAAATAGGGATATAATGCTTACCTGGCATCATTGTTGTAGGATTTAAATGAAACAATGCGTGTCAAAATAAAAATAAGAACTGAGTGGATAGTAGGCGTTGGACCAGTGAACTGACGGCCTCCTCAGGAAAGTGACTTGGGAGGAGTTGCTTATCAAACTCATTTTTATCAGTCACTTATTCATTCACAAAACACACATTGCTATGTACTGAGCGCTAGAGACACTGAAGGAAGTCAGACATGGGGCTTCTCCTGTGGTCCAGTGGCTAAGACTTGGAGCTCCCAATGCAGGGGGCAGAGCACAGAAGATTTTAAGGATTTTAAAATATTCTTTATGCTGTTATAATGATGGATATATGCCATTATACGTTTGTCCCAAACCCATAGAATATACATTGAGGGAACTCGAAGATAAACTGTACTTCAGGTGATTATGATGTGTTGGTGTAGACTCATTCTTCATAGAAAATGTAACAGTCTGCTGAGTGGTGCTGATAATCAGGGAGGCTATGCATGTAGGGTGGGCAGGACGTATTTGAAAAATCTCTGTACTCCACTCTGTTTTGTTGCAAACCTAAAGCTGCTCTAAACAATGGCTTTAAAAAGATGCCTCACTCATAGCCTGTGCTCTGGGACAACCCAGAGGGATGGGGTGAGGAGGGAGGCGGGTGGGATGTCCAGGATGGGGGGACACATGTACACCCCTGGCTGATTCATGTCAATGCACGGCAAAAAACCCCACAATATTGTAATTAGCCTCCAATTAAAATAATTAATTTAAAAAGGATGCCTCAAGTGCCAGCCACAGGTTATAGCTTGTATCATCTCCCTAGAAAGAACTTGAGCTGCAACATAGAAGCCATGGTTTTCTTCCTGAGTTACCTGTCTGGGTTTGTAGGAGTACTAATTTTCTGGTGCTTGAGTTATTTTTTTTATACGAGTTCACCTCCTTTGATCGTCGTTACTCATTTTCACCCCATTCTTTGTTATGGAAGGAGTCTTTTGCATGTTTCTCCCCCCAGAATGATTTTTTTTTCTTCTTTGACTTCCATTAATATTCCACTAATATTGTAAAGACCTCTTGCAATTCATGGATGTATTTTGAACTAAATGCTGGTTCCAGTGTTCCGTTTTAATTGATGTCTTCTCGTCATGGAGAGGTAAGTTCCTAAGAATAGACTAGAGTCCTGGAAAATTTCAAGTTCAAATTCTGGCACATAACGAAATCACCCCTCACCCTACCCTACCATAGCCATTAGCCTTTGAGTCCGTCTTATCATGTTTCCTTAAGAGAAAACTCTTCACTTTCCACACCTCTAAACCTGGGGCTCTTTTCTGAGCCATGCCCTGAAGTTTTAAAGATTCTTAGCCAACACTAGATCCAACAGACTGCCTCTCTGCGCCTGTGAAAACTGTCTCTAGACATTCATAAGACATAGTTTCTCGTTCTCTATTCTAATCTCCTCTGTGGCCCGCATTTCCTTCAGTCACAGTTATCTACAGTACTGGATGACTTTTTTTTTTTAACATGACACAGTATCACTTGATATAAAATGATTGCATGAAACAATACACATTTGCAAAAACTATAGAAACAGAGAATGACTGTCACATTCAGGATGGCTTTAAAGCTGTCTTTTGTTCATTTAATCTCAAACATTACTCTCCAATTGTTTAGAAGTCTTCATTGGGACACCTTACTTTTCAGGAACACCAAGGCATCGGACACACCTCATTTCTCAACCCTGCACCTGTTCGGTTCCCCAAAGCCCCAGTCCCAGCCCGGTTTCCACCACTCAGCAGCTCCCTCTGATGGCCTCAGATGGATATGCCCAGGAGCCCAGGATCTGCAGTTGTTATCACGACCTCAAGCCTGGTACTGAGCCAGGCTAGACCCAGGAGATGTGAGCACCTGATGCAGCAGCCCCAGCCCTAGACAGAGATGGGGAACAAGGTGGAGGAGGGGACAGTGGGTGCAGGAAAGCCAAGACCTGAGTTTGTGCCTGTAAGATGAGTTGGGGCTTGGGGTAAGGGCAGATTCCTCACCGGGGTCACCTTTACAGAGCTTCTGGAAGGGATCAGCAGAAGGCACAGAGCCAGAGACCCATCTCCCTGCGCCCAGACCCTCTCTGTTTAGTATCTGGCCTGCACCTGGGCTTTTATCGTTGTCCCCCCCAAATCTTCCCAATCGGAGGTCACGGCTTCCGGAGCATCACAGTGGGAGTCTGTTCCCCATCTCCCATCTTTACATGGGTTGAAGGCCCTCCAGAACGGCTCCTTGAGCCTGTCCCTCAGGGCCCTGTTGTGCCGCATCCTGCCCTTTGCAGGTTCTGCCTCAGTCCCCTGGTCTTGTCTGTTCTATCTCCAGTCCTGTCATCTCTCACAGAAACAGGAGATGACTCACAGTTATCAAATTGCAGCAGCTCAGAGACAGCAACTTGCAACTATCATGTCTCGTCAAAGAGGGGAAACACCCCGAGGAAACCCAGGGTCCCCAGGGCCACGCTTCCTCCCAGCACTGGCTGATTTTGAGGGAGAACAGAGCCCAGGGTTGAGCCTGAGTAGGGAAGCCAAGCAAAAACACTTCCTGGAATCACCCTTAGGAAACCTTGGAGACTTCTCCCATCTGGGTCCAGGACCCTGACTCCGCTGGCAGTTTCCATGGTGACAGTGAACAAGCCTCAGTGTAGTCCTGTCCCCTACCTTCAGTTCAGTCGCTCAGTGTCCGACTCTTTGCACACCCATGAACTGCAGCATGCCAGGCCTCCCTGTCCATCACCAATTCCTGGAGTTCACTCAGACTCCGAGGTCCATCAAGTCAGTGATGCCATCCAGCCATCTCATCTTCTGTTGTCCCCTTCTCCCCCTGCCCCCAATCCCTCCCAGCATCAGAGTCTTTTCCAATCAGTCAACTCTTCTCATGAGGTGGCCAAAGTACTGGAGTTTCAGCTTTAGCATCATTCCTTCCAAAGAAATC
>SJYF01000191.1:1174341-1189846 GCA_006410515.1 Procapra przewalskii | reverse complement strand
CTCCCTATATATGTAATTTACCACTACTGCCACAGACCTCATCGGGCGAGAGAGGAGTCGTCCTCTCACCACCCAGAAGTGAAATAAAATTATCCATAGTATCCTTGTTAATGCATTATGGGAGAGCGTCTGTCCCCCCTTCTCTTCCTAGAAAAGTCAAATCTGACATAAAAGACTTAGGATGCCTCCTTTGTGGTGCAGCTGGTAAAGAATCCGCCTGCAAATGCGGGAAACCTGGGTACTACCTCTGGGTAGGGAAGATCCCCCGGAAAAGGGGAAGGCTACCCACTCCAGTATTCTGGCCTGGAGAATTCAGTCCACCGGGTTGCAAAGAGCGACTTTCACTTTTTACTTCAGTCTCACTATATATACGTCTGTAGTACAGTGATAAAGAATCCACCTACCAATGCAGAAGACACAAGAGACACAGGTTCCATCCCTGGGTTGGGAAGATCCCCTGGAAAAGGAGATGGCCAACCAGCTCCAGTATTCTTGCCTGGGAAATCCCATGGACCTAGGAGCCAGTCTCACTGTGAAAGGGATTTGCCTCTTCGGTTATATGGTTATATCTTTCTTTCCAGCATCTTCAAATTCTATCTTTTCAATTAACCTTTTCTTCAGCATGCTAATATACGCTGATCTATCACCTTAAACAGTCTATTTATGCCACATTGCCCTCTTCAAAACTACTTTTCTCTGGGTTACTTTGGAGTTATTAAACTTATAATTTTTAATGTTTTTAATGGAAGTATAATTGATTTACAATATTTCAGGTTGCAGCAAAGTGAATCAGATGCTTCTATGGCTCAGTGGTAGAGAATCCTACCAATGCAGAAGACACGAGACACAGGTTCAACCCCTGGGTCGGGAAGATCCCCTGGAGAAGGAAATGGCAACTCGCTCCAGGATTCTTGCTTGGGAAATCCTATGGACAGAGGAGCCTGGTGGGCTACAGTCCATAGAGTCGCAAAGAGTCAGACATGACTGAGCATGCATTCTTTTTCAGATTCTTTTCCATTAAAGAATATTGCAAGATATAGCACAAAGTTTGTGCTATAGAGTAGGTCCTTGTTATTGATCTATTTTATATAGTGTGTATGTTTTAATCCCAAACTCCTAATTTACGCCATCTCCCATATGTGAATGTTATTTTTTTAAAGCAAAAAAATTTCTAAGCCCCTTTTTGTTAAAGGGAAGTTGTGTTCCTACCTAGGTGTGACACCACGCCCCCAACATGCAAATCCTCGTGGCGTTCCGCCTGCAGAAGGACTGGAAAAAAAGAAAGCACCCGGAGCGCCAATCAGCCCACCCCGCCTCCCCTGACAGCCGAACTTCTCATTTTCCAATCTCTTCCCAAACATCCCTCCCTAAAAACAAACAAACAAAAAACCAAAAAACACCTCTCTAGGGAGAGTGGGTTTCCTGGAATGAGGAGGGGGTCGAATATTCCTTGAGCCCTAAGCTCCTGACCCCGCTTTATTTACATCTCATTTTGAATAGACTCATTATAAAAGGGACAAAGAGGTTACAGTCATTCCTAAACGGTAGTAAGAACAGTAAAAGAAAACAAAAGCAGAACAGAACTTACACCTGACAACCTCTGAAATTGTCCCCCTAAGGCGTTACAGGAGGAGTCACCACCAGGACCTCGTGGCGCAACGGTAGCGCGTCTGACTCCAGATCAGAAGGCTGCGTGTTCAAATCACGTCGGGGTCAAGGTACTATTTTCTCTTGCACCAAGAGATAAATTCTGTAGTGAACCAAACAGTTGTCTGTCCGCGGGCTTCCAGCAGAAGATTTTCTCCTATCTTTTCTTTAGTCCAGAGAGATTTCTTGTGAACAGTTCAGCAATAGACAGGCATTAACTGAAAGGTAAGAAAGCCTTAAAAGGGAAGAAAAACCCAGGTGAGCCGAAATGTCAGTTGTTTGGTTCTTTTCCTTATCAGGACTAAGCTTCAGAGGGGACATCAGATGAATTCAGATGGGACAGTAAAACAGGGCGTGAGGAGACTTCGCTAATGAATTCACCCTGATGTGCTGCCGCTGCCGCTGCTGCTACTGCTAAGTCACTTCAGCTGTGTCCGACTCTGCGACCCCATAGATGGCAGCCCACCAGGCTCCTCCGTCCCTGGGATTCTCCAGGCAAAAACACTGCAGTGGGTTGCCATTTCCTTCTCCAATGCATAAAAGCGAATAGTGAAAGTGAAGCCGCTCAGTCGTGTCCGACTTGTAGCAACCCCATGGACTGCAGCCCACCAGGCTCCTCTTTCCATGGGGTTTTCCAGGCAAGAGTCCCCACACAGGTATGGTACAGTCTCCCTGGGTTGATATTTGTGTCACTTTGATGAAGTCAGGTTCTCTGCCCTCTCACCCCCACCCCAACCACCACCACCCCATAAGCTTCCTCTGTCAAAAGCCCCCTGAACATTGTGGTTAAAGACAACATACTGTGAAGCTGATTAAAAAGTTATTATGAAGATGATGGAGTTTTTGAACTCTATAGGAGTGGGAAAAAATTACTCTGGAATTTACCATGCTGTTACTTAAATTTCATTTAAATGCGTATCTCCCAGAGGGATATGATTCAATCAAGTTCCAGATACATGACCTGAGCAAGGAAAAACCCAAGTTAAAGGAAATGGAGACTGTTGTAGACTTACCAGGATTTAGCTTTCACTTAATGAATTAATTAAGCTGGCCCCAATCCCCCTTCAGTTTGAAAGTCTGTCCCTTCTGAGCTTAATAAATGGATAGGTAAACAGTGATTAGGGCTCTGCGCTCTCAGAGCTGAGGGCCGGGAGCTGAGGGTCGGGTTCCATCCATGGTGAAAAAAAGTGTTAGTCGCACAGTCATGTCGGACTGTTTGTGACCCCCATGGAGTCCACCAGTTTCCTCTGTCCATGGAATTCTCCAGGCAAGAATACTAGAGTGGGTAGCCATTCCCTTCTCCAGGGGATCTTCCCCAGAGATTGAACCTGGGTATCCTGCATTGCAGGCAGATTCCTTACCATCTGAGCCTCCAGGAAAGCCCTCAATCAGTGATGGGGGAATTAAAGTGTCATAAGCCTTGCCGCTGGGCAGGAGGAGGAAGAAAAAAAAGAAAACCCTGCCTACAAATTGTGGGTGGGGGTTTTCATTTTTGAATGTACATTTACTTGGCTGCGTCGCCGAGACCTTAGTTATCGAACCTGTGTCCCCTGTATTGTAAGGCAAAACCCTTAACCACTGGCCCACCAGGAAAGTCTACAGGATGTGGCTTTTAAAAGGTTTATAGTTAGTGAAATCTCAGGATTGAGAGTGTAACAGTTACCCGGATGACAAGGTAATGTGTTTTATGTATTAGTCTGTTTCATATTTCATGTGCTAACTTCCTCATTTCTCCGTCACAGAATTCAATATTGGTAATCCATTGCGTCCAGAGGGTTTGGGATGTATTAATAGTACAGGGAAGTTTGGCGTGCTGCAGTCCATGCAGTCGCAAAGAGTCGGAAACGACTGAGCGACTGAATAACGAACAAGCAAGGTGGAAAGGTGGGAAAGGAAAGGTAGACAGAGTTGGGGGAAAGGAAAGGTAGACAGAGTTGGGGGAAAGGGGCTCGGACAACACGAACCTCGCCTGCTGAAAGAACCTGTGGTCCCTGGATTTCTGAGGATCCGCCCATCCTCCGAGCAGCGCTGCTGGTCAGGCCCCTTCTCCCGGACCGAGGTTCCCATAGCGCCTAAGCCAGAGGAATGTGTGTGTGTGCGGGTGGGGGTGTGGGGGTTCCCACTGACACAGTAGCTGCCTCTGGATCAGCAGGTGCCAGGGGGGAGTTCCACCATCGAGGGCAACTTGTGGAAGGAAATGCTGAGGTCAGTTGTCCTCCCTTCCTCGCACTTTAGCTGGAGCTAGTCCTACTGCGAGGGCACGAAAGTGGCTTGGGGACCAGATCTGTGCTCCCTCTCCTTAGGTCCATGTTCCTGCAGGACTGACTCCATGCTACCTGCCTGGGGCCGGTCATGCTTGCCGTTTCCTCCATCCCTTCAGTACCTCCAGGTGCCTGAAACTTACTGACCTGCCCCACTGGCCATGTACCGGCTTCTGTAAAGAGAAACGGGCGCTGCTGGGGGAGTCCGCGGTCTATGCCCGTTGCTTCGCTTCTGAAGGTTTTCTCCTCTTAGGCACCCCACTCCAGTGTTCTTGCCTGGAGAATCCTAGGGATGGGGGAGCCTGGTGGGCTGCCGTCTATGGGGTCGCACAGAGTTGGACACGACAGAAGTGACTCAGCAGCAGCAGCAGTGACTCTAAAGAACGGTTATGGTAATTGATTTCCCAAACATTTGCAAAATCATAACAGGATTACACTCACACCCACACACACCCACATAATGTTCCAGGATGTTCAAGCCCCCTTCTACGTGCTGTGGTCAAGAGAATAAAATAAATTGGGCTCTCAGGGAAGTCCCTGTCTCCTAATCAATAGACTTTGACATATGAGAAGCAAAACACAAAACAGAGACTGAAGCGACGATATGATCAGAATGGAGACCCTCTCCCTCCAAACCTTCATGTACTGAGTCACAACTCTGAGAAAGAGTTTTTACTTTGCCCCAGTTTGTAAAAAATGCAATTACTAGTTGTTGTTTTTAAGAGTAAAATGTTTTTTAAAAGAATCTTTGTCAAACACAGGACATTCTGATGAGAAAACTTAAAATGACCCAAATTCAAACATCTCAGAGAAAATCAAGGCTCTTGTGTGGATGGACAACTTTGCTGGGATTTTTCTGTCTCTACATCCTTACACATCTTATAAAAGTCTTCCTGTAAAACAACTTCCCTGGTTATACCACTATAAATTTAATGTGTTTTAAAATAGTTCTACTGAGATATAATTCACTCTTTTAAAGCATATTGTCAGGACTTCCCTGGTGGTCCAGTGGCTAAAACTGTGCTTCCGCTGGAAGAGATTCAGGTTCAATCCCTGTGTCTGGAAATTAAAATCTTACATGCCCAGTTCAGTTCAGTAACTCAGTCGTGTCCAACTCTTTGTGATCCCATGAACTACAGCACGCCAGGCCTCCCTGTCCATCACCATCTTCCAGAGTTTGCTCAAACTCATGTCCATCGAGTGAGTGATGCCATCCATCCATCTCATCCTCTGCTGTCCCCTTCTCCTCCTGCCTTCAATCTTTCCCAGCATCAGGGTCTTTTCAAATGAGTCGGTTCTTCCAATCAGGTGGCCAAAGTATTGGAGTTTCAGCTTCAGCATCAGTCCTTCCAATGAATATTCAGGACTGATTTCTTTTTAGAATTGATTGCTTGGATCTTCTTGCAGGCCAAAGGACTCTCAAGAGTCTTCTCCAACACCACAGTTCAAAAGCATCAATTCTTTGGCGCTCAGCTTTCTTTATAGTCCAACTCTCACATCCACACATGACTACTGGAAAAACCATAGCTTTGACTAGATGGATCTCTGTTGGCAAAGTAATGTCTCTGCTTTTTAGTATGCTGTCTAGGTTGGTCATAGTTTTTCTTCCAAGGAAAAGGGCGGGACAAAAAGTACAGAGAACTGCTTTGGGTATGTTCACAGACTTGTACAGCCTTCACCACAGTCAACTTTAGAACAACTTCTTAAAAAATATATCACCAAAAACAATCCTTTACCCATTAGCAGTCACCCTTCATTCCCTTGCGCCCCTGTCCCCTCTAGCCTTAGGCAATCACTAATCTACTTTCTGTTTCCACAGATTTGCCTATTCTGAATACTTGCTATAAATGAAACAATACGTTACCTTCTGTGTCTGGTTTCTCTCACTTACATGTTTTCATTTAATTAAGTTTACATTTTACTCCAGGGCAGAAGGAATTATTGAAGAGTTCTGAGAAGAGTGACAAAAATAGATTTAACTTTTAAATCTTCATGTTGGCTGCTTTGTAAAGCACGGGTTGAGGAAAGGCAAGATTAGAGGCGGGGAGTGTTTAGCTGACTATGGTGATTTGCACTAGAATGCCAACTGAGATACAGCAGGTTTCTCTGGATTTCTGTGAAGAACTAGAGCTAGAGCCTCCAGCGTTCCTGACACTGAGGAGAGAAGTATCTTTTGCCTTGTTCGATCTTAAACTCCAGGGAGTGGCTCTCCCCATACTGACCTTCCCCAGTTCTGTTCAGTTCAGTTCAGTCGCGTCAGACTCTCTGCGACCCCATAAACCGCAGGCACGCCAGGCCTCCCTATCCAACACCAACTCCCGGATCCTACCCAAACTCAGGTCCACTGAGTCGGTGATGCCAACCAACCACCTGACTGACGTTCCTAGGTCCGCACAATTCAACCTGTTCGCTTCTTTCTCACATCTTTTTCTTGCCAACTCCTGATACAGGAGAACGGCTTCTCACCCCTTCCGATGCTTTCTAAATCAGCCAGAATGCTTTCAACTAAATCAGCGTTAGCATTCAGTTTCCAGAATTGAGACTATCATAAGAAAGAAACAGTAGCAAAAAGACTTTGTGTCATAGCGCCCCATCGCCGACCCCAAACGCTAAAATCGCTCGGAGCTTCTCAGTCTATTCATAAAAGAGATCAAGCGGAGAATGATCTCCACTTCGCGAGGCCGACTGGGAAGGCCCGCAGTTCTCTCCCCTCGCTCCGCAGCCGCCCCAGAACAGACCCCGCTGTCCCCGAGCCCTCTGGGAAGTGGAGTCCTTCCGCCGGGACCCCCGACCCGGGGCGGTCGCCTCCAAGTGCGCAGATGCGACTCCAGACAGAGCTTCGGGCTCGAGCCTTTTGTCTCCCCGCAGCTCGGTGGGTCCAGAAGGCGACGGTGTCCGCCTCCCCCGCCCTTCCCAGAGCGCAGCCCGGAAGGTTTCCAGCCCTGGAGCCGGAGCCAGGTCCGCAACAAGTCCGTAGGTAACAGAAAGCCGGGTCTCCCCGACGCGTCCGTCAAGCGCGCCGCTCTGACGCCACCTGCGGCAGCGGAGGCCAGGCTCCCGGAACCTGAGAGAGCGGGAAAAGGGCTGGGCCTTGCCTGCCTCCCGGCCCCACCCACGGGGCGCTCCGCCGGGCATTTCCGGCTGGGTAGCGGGCCGCCTACCCTTGTTCTGAGCTAAGGGGCGCCCCGGAAGCGAGGTTGCCGCTACGTACTCTGGGAAATGGAGTCCGGGAGCCTGAAGGGGGCATGGCCGACTGGGGATTTAGGGAAGGGGAGAGTCGGGGTTGGAGGGCTCGGCTTCCGGGGCTCGGAGAGCTAGAGCGCCTCCCGCTGGTGTTGGCTTTAGGTCCTGTCACTCCACTGAAACGCTACAGGTTCTGAACTTTGGGGACAGATAGAAAAGAATGGAGTCCATGTCTTACTCATTTCTCTTCTGTGCTTGCGCTATTAGAGTTTGGTGGTTTAGACATTAAATCGTGTCCGTCTCTTGTGACCCGCCATGGATCATGGACTGTAGCCCACCAGGCGGCTCTGTCCTTGGGATTTCCAGGCAAGAATACCAGAGAAGTTTGCCATTTCCTTCTCCCAGGGACTGAACCCGAGTATCGTGCATTGCAAACCAACACTTTTAACAACTGAGCCACGGGAGTGGGGGTGAGGGGAGGGAGGATGTCTGGATTAGAGTTTTCGGGGCTGCCTATATTTGGG
Organism: Procapra przewalskii; assembly: GCA_006410515.1. Taxonomy (NCBI): domain Eukaryota; kingdom Metazoa; phylum Chordata; class Mammalia; order Artiodactyla; family Bovidae; genus Procapra; species Procapra przewalskii. The sequence goes on along the minus strand of SJYF01000191.1, from coordinate 1,182,231 downwards.
GTCCAGAGTAAGGGGTTTGACTCCGAACGTGCAAGGGAATCCCAGCCTGTTTTATTTTCAGGGTCTTAAAGAGCGAGTGAAGAATCAGATGTATAAGGATCTCACCTATCAACTGCCTCGTGTTTTATGAGTAGTAAGGATTGAGTAACTGTGGGAGCCCTACTTTTAGTTGCTGCGACGTTAATCACAGGCCAGCTTACAGCCATTTCTGTGCTTCAGGGTCTTAGGAGAATTTGTGCATCATACAGAACCAGCGTGTGACTAAGGCTCACAGTCACTGCCCTGGCTCTCCCCTGTTTTTGCCTTGGTGTGGAACGTAGTGACTGCCCTGGGGACTCCAGAGAAGGGTCTTCCACCTGTGAGGTTGAATCTAGGCTACATTATGAAGGTTCTAAGTAAAGCAGAAAAGTTACTTAGTTCACTTAGTTCTAAGTAAAGCTGAGGCCCTAGGACTGAAATGTGTAGGAATAAGACGCCTAGGAGTAGAGGTAGAGGGAGATGCCCCAGGGAGTGTAATCAATTTCGAAGTTCAGTTCAGTCGCTCAGTCGTGTCTGACTCTTTGCGACCCCATGAATCGCAGCACGCCTGGCCTCCCTGTCCATCACCAACTCCTGGAGTTCACTCAGGTTCACGTCCATGGAGTCTGTGATGCCATCCAGCCATCTCATCCTCTGTTGTCCTTTTCTCCTCCTGCCCCCAATCCCTCCCAGCATCAAAGTCAGCTGGGTGGGGCAAGGCTAACCCCAAAATCTCTCCCTGAAGCTTCAGGGTAGAGTTGAATGATTTATACAAAGAAATGGATTATATATTGCTGAAAAGTCCGTGTTTATCTCATCTGAAACAGTGAATTAGGAGGAAATCCTAGCAATAACAAGAGGACAAGGAAAAGCTGATCATGGATTATCTGACCATTGAAGTTGAGGAAAATGGTAAGAATTACGCAAATAAACATGAAGTTTAAAGTGGGGACAAGTGGAGGAAATACTCTCGATAAGAATAAAAAGGTTAGGTGCCCCTGCATGATGGGAAAGGGAAACAGACACATGTCAGGAGAAGACCCCAAAGTAGAGAAACTCAGTAAGCCCTCATGTTTGGAAATGACTAAGAAGGCTCCTTGTCAAACATTCCCCTCTCTCATCTTCCTCTTCCAGCGCTTCTGTGCTCATACACATTCCCTCTGATGCTGTGGAAGGGAGAATATTCCACAGTGCTTGTTTTTGTGGTAAAGAACAGGTCACACTTTTCCACTCCCATAGGAGTGTACCAAAATATTGACATACTATGTGTGCATTTAGCTTTTTGGTCAAAGTGCTTACATGTTATTATCTTCCTCTATCCTTATCTGATCCTTTTGAGTTAAGTAGAGTAGGTCTTGTGTATATAATTTCTCTGGCTTGTGCTAGCTTTTGTCCTTGTGAATTTGTAAGTGGGAAGATAGAGTTTATCCCCTTCATAGCTTTACTTCTACTCCTTCCAGCTATGACTACAGAAGATGTTTCTTTGTCCCAAGAACAGAGCACAGAAGAAATGGAACCTACTGGAGAGCTTCTTCCTGTTGAGTTCCAGGCAAGTTTGAGTTTCATTTCCCTCCCATGAAATCTCAGTTTGGGCTTCAGAGTGTGTCCTCATTTCTTCCTTTCATGTCACTTCGGAGGTTCATGGAAATCTCAACTGGAGAGCTGAACCAAAGTAATTTTTCCTTGAAGACTTGAAGCTCTAGGAGGAGCTCAGGCTGGAGCTTTAAATTTGGGAGGAATCTGTGTGAACGGTATTTCAAACTATGAAGCTGTAATCACTAGCAAATAAATGTAGGTAGAAAAGAGATGAGATCTTATTACTGTAGTTTCCAACACTTTGAGGTCTAGGAGATAAAGAGGAAACAGCAAAGAGACTGAGACTGTGAAGGCCAGTGAGGCAGGGAGGGGAGGCCAAAAGTGTGGCATTCTGGTAGCTTTACAGACTCACAGATGTAAAATTAGTGGTTACCAGTAGCAGGGTTGGAGGGGCATACACAGTAGGGGAGTGGGGGGTACGAACTATTGGGTGTAAAACAGGCTCAAGAATGTATCATACAGGGTGGTCCAGTGGTTGAGAATCTGCCTTGTAATGAAGAGGATGTGAGTTTCAATCAATCCAAGAATTAAAATCTTTTGTGCCTCAAATAAGACTCTCAACTAAGACCCGACACAGCCTAATAAATATTTGCAAAAAGAGAATGTATTGTACAACACAGGGAGTATAGCCAATATTCTAATATTGGCTAGTAACCTGTAAAAATTGTATAAAAAATAAATTTAAAAAAAGAATCTAAATTTGATGTCAGACTGCCTGGGTCCAAATCTCAGATCTGTCCTTACATCTGTAGATAATGTTAATAATGGTACTTACCTAATACAGTTATTATTACAAGAGGTTGTTAAAAGGACTTAATACATAGAAAAAAAAGATAAATGTTAGCTATTATTACTGTTTTCCCTAACACAGACGAATACTTAGAAAATTTAGAATATTCCATTAAAATGGTTAAAATAAAGTTTTAACGCACAGATTAAAAAGAACTTCCTATTCCAGATTGTTCTCTTCGCTCAAGGATCACCAAATCCTATAAGGATGTACTTATTCTTCCAGGAATTGACGACAGTCAAGGATGAGGAAATGGACTTCACCTGTGTGGAGGAGGAACAGATGAATTCTGCCCGAAGGTACATGGGCATGGATGTGAAGGTGGAGAATTGTGGGAACCTGGTATTTTGGGGTAAGAAAGTTATTTTTCAATGCATACTGCTTATTGTGACATAAAACTTCCACTGTGACTAATGACACCTAAATGCCATAGTTTTGCTTATGATCCAGAGAGCTCTGATCCCGTAGGGGATCCCTGATCACTTTGAGCTCAGAATTGGGCTTCTTTTCTCTCCTGGATGTGAAAGTTCACCATCTGTGGAACTGAAAAAGGACAGCTCCTTTACATATATATGTATAATTTTGTTTATTTATTATTTCTATTTTTCTGGCTGTGCTGTGTCTGTTGCTGCTTGGGCTTTCTCTAGTTTCGGAGACCAAGGTCTACCTTCTACTTGTGGTGCGTGGGCTTCTCATCGCAGTGGCTTCTCTCGCTGTGGAGCATGTGCTCTAGGGTGTGTGGGCTTCACTAGTTGAGCTCCATGAGCTTAGTTGCCGTGCAGCATGTGGAATCTTCCTGGAGCAGGGATCAAACCCATGTCCCCTGCATTCTTAACCACTAGACCAGCGGGAAGTCTTGGATGATGTCTTTAAAGGAGACAGTGGGAGGGGGTAGGGACCAAAGAGGGGAGCCTAAGACAGAACACCGAGAAGCATCACCATTTCAGAAGAAACAGCGGGAAAACTTCCAAATAAGTAGGGAAAAAAACATGGAGAGTTTAGTAATAAAGAAGTCAAAAGAGAATGTATGTTAATTCTGTCTCAATAAGATGGAGAGAAAAGCACCAGGAAAATGTTGTTAGGAGGAGCACATGGTGTCAAGTGCTGTTGAGAAGCCCAGGTGATCTACAGATGAAAAGGATCCACTGGATTTAGGTGACATATAAATGGTTAGTGACTTTAGTGAGAGCAATTCCAACTGAGTGGTGGGGAGAGAAGCCAGACTGTGGTGAGTCAGTAGCAAGTGTGTGATGAGATGATATCCAAAATCTGAGAAATCTGACTTTGGCAATAAAGGAAGGAAGAAAGAAAAGTGAGAGAGAGGGGAAGAAGGAAGGGAGGAAGAAAAGAAGGGAAGGAAAGAATGAAGGGAGGGAGGGGGCAGTGGTTAGTGGAGACACAAAATCATAGGGAAAGCATGCGCTAAACAAACAAAAAAAATCTGCTTTTAAAAAATGACTAAAGATAATGATTTTAAAAATCAAATATGGTTGTCACTAATATATGTCTTCATGTAAGCAATTTTTTTGTCCAATACTTTTTCAAACCTGCCCAATCTCGACCTGTGTTTTCATCCCCCCACCCCGCCACTTCCTCAGTTATTTTATTGACATTTGTTTTCATCCTGCCTGCTTATCTTCTTCCCTGGCTAGTCTGTTCAGTTTTCCATTCTTTCAGGTTTAGCATCATCGTCTGACCTTGTATTGTGCTTCAGCTTCATTATTTTCCCATCTCTGTTATTCACTGAAACTTTGTCACCTGCCATTGCCATGAGGCTTTTTCTGAGAACGTTCAAACATTTTTAAAGGATATCAATTTAATTTTCTTTAACTTCTTGCCACCTCAGCAGTTTTCTTTCTCTCTGCACAGAGAACACAAATATCTGTACTCTTTATTTATTTCAGATTCTGAATCTACACCTGAAACTAAAGTGTCCCTTGCAATGCAGGAAGTTTCTGAAGGAGTATCATCAGAAAGGGAGCTGATAATAGAAAGACTTATAAAGGATGATTCCTGGGACTCCAGATGGATAAAAACCTGGGAATGTGGAGGCATGTTAGAAAGGCAGCAAGGAAATCAGAAGAAAGACTTAAGGCAAGTCATAATTAAGCACAAGAGAAATCCTATGGAGGATTGTACTGAAATCAGGGAAAGTTCAAACCCAATTAAACACCAGAAGATTTACTCAGTGAAAAAGCCTTGGAAGTGCAGTGAGTGTGGCAAGTCCTTCAGCTACTACTCAGCTTTTATCCTACATCAGAGGATTCACACAGGAGAGAAACCCTATGTATGTACTGAATGTGGAAAGGCCTTCACTCGGAGCTCATCCCTTATCCAGCATCAGAGAATCCACACTGGAGAGAAACCTTATGAGTGTAATGAATGCGGGAAAGCTTTCAGTCACCGTTCAGCTCTTATTCAGCATTATATCATTCATACCGGAGAAAAGCCCTATGAGTGCAATGAATGTGGGAAGGCCTTCAACCAAAGCACGTACCTCATCCAGCACCATAGAATACACACTGGAGAGAAACCCTATAAATGTAAAGAGTGTGGGAAAGCTTTTAATGACACCTCCTCCCTTATTAAACATCAGAGGGTCCATACTGGAGAAAAACCCTATGGGTGTAAAGAATGTGGGAAGGCCTTTAGTGACAGGTCAGGTCTTACTCAACATCAGAGAACTCACACAGGGGAGAAGCCCTATGAATGTAGTGAATGTGGGAAGGCTTTCAGTTACTGTTCAGCTCTTATTCAACATCAAGGAACCCATACCGGGGAGAAACCTTACAAATGTCATGAATGTGGGAAAGCCTTCAGTGACCGCTCAGCTCTCATAAGACATCAGAGAATTCATACTGGAGAGAAACCTTACAAGTGTAAAGAATGTGAGAAAGCCTTCAGCCAGAGCTCATCCCTGACGAAGCATCTAAGAACTCACACTGGAGAGAAACCATATAAATGCAATGATTGTGATAAAGCTTTTAGCCAGAGTTCTTCTCTTATTCAACACCAGAAAATTCATGCAGGAGAAAAATACTACAAATATAAGAAATGTGAGAAAACTTTCAGTATGTGTTCAGCCTATCATCAACATGGAGAAATTCATGATGAATAGAAGGCAGTGAATTGATAAAATAATTATGCACTGTCTCCTGATTGTAACAGACCTCCAAATATTGGTCTTCCCAAGTGGCGCTAGTGGTAAAGAAACTGCCTGCCAGTGCAGGAGCCATAAGAGATGGAGGTTCGATTCTTGAATTGAGAAGATTCCTTAGAGGAGGTCATGGCAGTCCACTTCAGTATGGTTGCCTGGAGAATCCCTTGGACAGAAGAGCCTGGTGGGCTACAGTCCAAAGGGTCACTAAGAGTTGGACATGACTGAAGTGACTAGGATGGACCTAGAGATGATCATACTAAAGTAAGACAGAGAAAGACAAATATGATATGATTTATATATGGAATCTAAAAAATGATTCAAATAAACTTATTTACAAAACAAACAGACTCACAGACATAGAAAACAAACTTCTTACCAAAGGGAAAAGATCCTGAAGGGCAGATAAGTTAGGAATTTGGAAATAACATATCCAAACTACTATATATAAAATGGGTAAACAAAAAGGACCTACTGTGTGGCACAGAGAGCTATGCTCAATATTTTATAATAACCTATAACGAATCTGAAAAAGTGATAACCAAATCACTTTGCTGTCCATGAGAAACTAACACAATCTTATAAATCAACTATACTTCAATAAAAATAATTTAAAAAATTCTCGTGTTAATCAATGTGCAACCAAGATGAGAAGTAGCATTGATCGAGATTCTTTCTGCACAAGGATCACCCTAATGGGATAAGAGGGTTATAGGCAGCCGAAAGGATATTTACATTAGCTGACAAGAGCTCTTTGTGTTCTTGTTTCTGCTTTATCTTTCTCCTGCTAAAAACATCACCTTTTAAAATTAATTAATTAGACTGCATTGGGTTTTAGTTGCTGCACACAGTGTCTTCATTGAGATGTGGGATCTTTCATCATGGTGCACAGAATCTAGTTGTGTCACATGGGCTTAGTTGCCCCAAAGCAGGTAGGATCTTAGTTCTCTGACCAGGGATCAAACCCCTACCTCCTGCAGTGGAAGTGCAGAGCCCTAACCATTGGGCAACCAGGAACTCCTCTGTAGGCCTATTAATGATGGCCATTCTGACTTGTGTAAAGTAGTACCTCATTGTAGTTTTGGCTGAAATGTTGCTATGACTAGCAATATTGAGCATCTTTTCATGTGCCTGTTGGCCATTTGGATTTCTTCCTTGAAGAAATGTCTGTTTAGATCATCTGCCCATTTTTTTTGATTGGATTGTTTGGTATTTTGTTATTGAGTTGTATGAGCTGTTTGTATATTTTGGAAAGTAGGTCCTTGTTGGTCGCATNNNGTTGGTCGCATAATTTGCAAAAATTATATAGCAGTCTGTCTTTGCATTTTTCTTATAGTTTGCTGTGCTAAAGCTTCTAAGTTTGATTAGGTATCATTTGGGAGACTGAGCTAAAAAAACATTGGTCTGATTTATGTAAAAGATACTTTAAGTACAGAAAACTCAAAAAGATGAAAAAGAATATACAATGAAAACACTAATCATAAGAAAGCTGGAGTGGATATATTAATATCAGATAAAATAGAATTCAAGAACAGGGATATTATCTTCAGGGATGTAGAACAGGGATATAGAAGGACTGACAGAAATAAATAAAAGTGAGCAATTTTATAATTGGAAATTTTAACACTCCATTTTCAGAAGTGGATGGAACAACTAGACAAAATATTAAAGACAGAATATATGAACCACACTGTCTACAATCTTGAACTGATCATGTTGATGTATGGCAGAACCAATACAATATTGTAAAGTAATTAGCCTCCAATTAAATTAATTTAAATTTAAAAAATCTTGAATTGATTGACATGTATAGAATACTTTATAGAATATACAACAACTTCAGCATCAGTTCAGTTCAGTCACTCAGTCGTGTCCGACTCTTTGCGACCCCATGAATCCCAGCACACCAGGCCTCCCTGTCCATCACCAACTCCCGGAGTTCACTCAGATTCACGTCCATCGAGTCAGTGATGCCATCCAGCCATCTCATCCTGTGTCGTCCCCTTCTCCTCCTGCCCCCATCCCTCCCAGCATCAGAGTCTTTTCCAATGAGTCCACTCTTCACATGAGGTGGCCAAAGTACTGGAGTTTCAGCTTTAGCATCATTCCTTCCAAAGAACACCCAGGGCTGATCTCCTTCAGAATGGACTGGTTGGATATCCTTGCAGTCCTAGGGACTCTCAAGAGTCTTCTCCAACACCACAGTTCAAAAGCATCAATTTTTCAGCACTCAGCTTTCTTCACAGTCCAACTCTCACATCCATACATGACCACAGGAAAAACCATAGCCTTGACTAGACAGACCTTAGTCAGCAAAGTAATATCTCTG
>SJYF01000191.1:1162682-1174320 GCA_006410515.1 Procapra przewalskii | reverse complement strand
TAGGTTGGTCATAACTTTTCTTCCAAGGAGTGTCTTTTAATTTCATGGCTGCAGTCACCATCTGCAGTGATTTTGGAGCCCCCCAAAATAAAGTCTGACACTGTCTCCACTGTTTCCCCACTTCAGCATGCATACTACCTAAAAAAACCATATTTGGCTGCGTTGGGTCTTAGCTGCGTCTTGCAGGATCTTTCAGTGTGGCACCCATCAGAGCTTAGTTGCTTGAAGGCATGTGGGATCTTAGTTCCCTGACAAGATTCCACTGATCTGCTAGAGTGGCTCACAGAACTCAGAAATAATAGTTTAGAGACTTCCCTGGTGGTCCAGTGGCTAAGACCCCCACAGCTCCCAGTTCAGTAGCCCTGGGGCTCAGTCCCTGGTCAGGGAACTAGATCCCGCCTGCTGCAACTAAGATCCGACGCAGCCAAATAAATAAATACTGAGAAAAACAGTTTACTTATCACTGGTTCGTTGTAGAAGGATAGAACTCAGGATTAGCTAGATGGAAGAGATGTTCAGGATGCAGGGGGCAGGGCAGTAGAGCTTCCAACCCTCTCTGGGCACGCCCCCAGCACCTCCAGCAGTTCAGCAACCAGTGTCTGCATTTTCATGGGGGTTCCTTGCGTAGGTGTGATAGGCTGAGTCATTGACCTCTGGGGACTGACTGAACCCCAGCCTGTCCCCTCTCCTCAGGTGCCTTGGCCCCTGGCAACTAGGTGTATCCTTAGGAGTTTTCCTCATTAACATAAAAATCAGATGTTGAGGGATTTGTTATGATAACAAGAGGCTTCTCTTACCTGTGTGGCTGTGCAGCTATTTCAGAAACTGAGGAGGACTGCCCTGATGGCTGGTGGCACAGTGGATAAGAATCCGCCTGCCAATGCGTGGGCCACAGATTCGATCCCTGGTGCAGGAAGATCCCACATGCTGTGGAGCAACTAAGCCCATGCACGACTACGGAGCCTGCGTACCTAGAGCTTGTGCCCCGCAACTAGAGAAGCAACTGCAAAGGGAAGCCTGCGCACCACAACAAAGAGCAACCCTTGCTTGCCTCAGTTAGAGAAAGCCCACGTGCAACAGTGAAGAGCCAACACAGACGAAAATAAATCAAGACTTCTCAGCCTCCACAGGGGCATGAGACAATTCTTGATAATAAATTTCTTCATATGGATTTATTTGCTTGTAAACTATCTCCCCCACTAAAGGATAATGCTATGAGTAGAGACCTTTCGTCTGTTTAGTTTGCTTCTGTATTCCCAGCATTGGGACTGGGACTGTGTCTAGCAGATAGTAGGCGTTAAATAAATATTTGTGAACTATTAAAAACAAACAAACCAAAAAAAAACAAAACAGAGAAACGCCCAAGTATTAAAAGATGCTCCTCTGCACTTATCCCCTAAGAAATTCCAAGCCCTTTAGGAACTCTGTGCCAGAAACAGGCAGGGAGACCAAATATACATTTTTTATTTAAATCACAACATCACAATGGGGAAAAGGGAAAAGACTCATTTGCTTAAGACCCTGAAGGAGAAGAGAGAATGACCTCAGGGCCCAGGGGGAGAGGAGAGGAGGGGTGAGGACCACACAGGTCTTTGGACCTTTCTCCACGCCTCTCCAGTTGGGCTGCCTCCCCTGAGGTCCCGGCTCAGGTCTTGCCCCTCCAACAACTTTCTGGATTCCAGTGAGCCCTCCTTCCTTCTTCTTCAGACCTGGTGGATAGTGGTACCCGTGACAGCCAGCCCAGAAGCTCCTGCCTACCTAGTGAGTCCCAGTAGCCTGTCCATCCCTGTGGGATCAGCCCGCACACTGCCCCGTTCTCAGTGCCCTCCTGGGAGGGCGCCTTCTCTTTCGTATGAGAACTGGGCAGAAGAACCGCGTGATGAGGAAGGCAGGAGCGCACAGAGCAGGGTCAGCGAACTCACCTGGACCCGGGGCCGGTTTCATGGGGTCACAGCCACAGCCGTCCACTCTCCTGTTGTCTATGTTGCCAGAGTAGAGTTGAGTGACCCCCGCAGAGACCAAAAGGCCAGAGAAGCCTCACACACTGACCATGTGTCCTTCCAGAGAGAACATGTGTGACTCTAGTGTGGAAGAAAGAATATGCGTGACTTGAGGGTTGGAGAGTTGAGCCCTGAGTCTGCTAATTAACTGGAGGAGCCTCGGCTGTAGGACAATAATAATACTGTGGCCCACAAAGCTGTAGTAGGAGCTGCAGCTGTAATGAGTCTCCGCGTTTCCGGGGGTTGCTGTCAAACTTTGAGGACAAGGCTCTGTACTTCTCCAGGCAAGTGGGACACGCTGGACTGGGCTCAGAAGGCCCCCTACAGGGACGTGATGCTGGACAACTACAGACACGTCATCTTCTTGGGTAATGAGTCAGCTTGAAGTTGAGGGGAATGGGTTTAGGGAGGGCTCATGAGTATGCATGGTATTTATTACAAGTGTGTTATTTCCTTAAAAATGATATGAAGCAAATATGTCCTACTCAAGAATTGATTCATCTGTGTAGTGTATTTGTGAACGTTCTTTAAAATTGTTCTAGTCTACGCTTGCCTGTATGTTGGCAATACTTCACAATAAACCTGCCATGTTTTTGGTGGGATATCACAATTCAAAAGTATATGCAGGGACTTCCCTGGTGGTCCAGTAGTTGTCTTCACCTTCCAATGCAGGGGGTGCGGGTTCGATCCCTGGTCAGGGCACTGAGATACCACATTTCTAAAGAAGTAAATAAATCCCATGGAGAACATCAGTACTTAAAAAAAAAAGGACTCACCCTCATTAAAAAAAATATTTTGAACTTATAAAACAGACTCACAGACATGAAACGATCTTACGGTTACTGGCAGAGAGGGATAGTTAGGGAGTTTGGGAAGGTCATGTACATGTTAGGGGAAGCACACTGATTGAAACCGCCCACCCTGGCCAGGCACCATAGTAACCATTTGCATGAGTTGTTTTATGACAGGAGATCCTGATGAGGAATACGGAACTAATAAGCCACCACCAACTGAAAGAGTTCGGGGAAGGTTGAAAGGAGACACCGCCTGTCGGTCCACTTCCCAGAATCCCTCTCGCTAGCATCCATCTTGGCTGAGCAATGCGTGTGCCACCAGGAAAGACTGAATTAGGATGATTGGCCAAAGACCACCCGGAAGCTAATCCCATCACCATAAAACCCGAGACTGCGAGCCACACAGCAGAGCAGTTCTCCTGGGTTCTCTTACCCTACCGCTCTCCACCCGGGTGCCCTTTCCAATAAAATCTCTTGCTTTGTCAGCACGTGTCTCCTTGGACAATTCATTTCCAAGTATTAGACAAGAGTCCAGTTTCGGGCTCTGGAAGGGATCCCCCTTCTTGCAACATACACACTGCTATATTTAAAATGACTAACCAGCAAGGACCTATTGTAGCACATGGAACTCTCTCTGTTCAATGTTATGTGGCAGCCTGGATGGGAGGGGAGTTCGGGGGAGAATGGGTACATGTATACGCATTGCTGAGTCCCTTCACTATTCCTCTGAAACTCTCACAACATTGTTAATCAGCTATACCCCAACACAAAATAAAAAGTTCAAAAGAAGAAAAAAAAACGTTTGGTCCAAAAATGGACGTCTCTGAAGAGTGACAAGGGCAGAACTCTGATGGGTCACCTTTGCTCTTGCTGAAAATATGTTCTGGGGATAGAGGGGTGCTGCTGACTCAGACCCTCCTCCTCCAACAGGCTCTCAAAGGGCATTCCCGAGCCTAGCTGAACTCAGTCTATCTTGGGTGTGATGGCAAAAGGCAATACAATCCATGATTACTGAAATACTCAAAGAATATAGTTTCTGGAAAGAGAGAGAAAGAGAAGGAGGGAGAGAAGGGAATAAACGACTCATGCAGAAGCAGGTCAAAATGACGGGACTTTATTTCTGTGGGTTCTTTGGTGTCGGACGAGGTGTGATCTCTGTCTGAAGCTGCCCCCACAGTCGGGACACCTGTAAGGCTTCTCTCCGGTGTGAGTTCTCCGGTGTTTAACGAGGGTGGCGCTCTGACTGAAGTGCTTCCCGCACACAGGACACCCGTAGGGCTTCTCCCCGGTGTGGACCCGCTGGTGCTTGGAGAGGTCGGAGCAGCGTTTGAAGCTCTTGCTGCACTCCTCACACGTGTAGGGCCGCTCGCCCCTGTGCGTCCTCTGGTGTCGGAAGCGAGTGGCGGTGAGGCAGGTCTCCCCGCAGCCCTGACACGTGCAGCGCTTCTCCCCCAGGTGGGTTCTCTGATGCCGGCTGAGGTGTGAGCTCTGTCGGAAGCTGTCCCCACACTTGGGACACGTGTAGGGCTTCTCTCCGGTGTGTGTCCGCTGGTGTTTAACGAGGGTGGCCCTCTGACTGAAGCACTTCGCGCACACAGGACACCCGTAGGGCTTCTCCCCCGTGTGGATCCGCTGGTGCTTGGAGAGGTCGGAGCCGCGTTTGAAGCTCTTGTCGCACTCCTCACACGGGTAGGGCCGCTCCTCCTGGCCTGTCCTCTGGCGGCTAAGACGGCTGGAGGTGTGGCAGGTTTCCCTGAAGGTGTTACAGGTATAGTGCTTCTCCCTCAGGTGGGTTCTCTGATGTCGACTGAGACTTGAGCTCTGTCGGAAGCTGTCCCCACACTTGGGACACGTGTAGGGCCTCTCCCCAGTGTGGATTCGATGGTGTTTCAGGAGGTCGGAACGCTGCTTGAAGCTCTTCTCACAGGTGTCACATGTGTAAGGTCTTTCTTCACGGAACCACCTCCGAGTCTCAAATAGGCCCGAATGCTGGCGATTCTCCTCACTGTTGAGAGATTCATGAGGTTTCACCTTGTCTAACTCGTGTTGGCAGTTGTCCCCATATTGATCCCCAGTGATGGGTCTCCCTGCTGTTGGGAAGTACAGACCAGGAACAAAGTCTGAACCCTCAGCAATGGTCCTCAATTCTTTGCTTTTGATGTTTCCTTCTTCCCTGGGATCATTCCTGAGATCTGAGATGTGGGTGACTCCCTGACCTTCAGGAGAATTTTCACATTTCAGCGATGAGGGGTCTCCCAAGGGCTTCTCTCTCCTGTCCTGCTGGGCATCACCACACTCAGAAGATAGGGGAGCCTTCTCCTGAAATCCTTGTAGCTGCCCTTGAGACTCTACTTCTAGAATTTCTTGCTTTGGAACCAATTCTTCGTTCTCCATTCTGGTTTCTGAACCTGAAATATTAAAATACGAGTTACTGACATTTCATACCCTGGCAGGAGTGATAAGAAAGTGCTAGCAGAGAAACAACGCCCCCAAAGCCCTTTTCATGTTCTCTATGAAACCACTCCTGAAGTTAAATTATTTTAATTAACCTGTCTAACGTGCTTACCTGTACAAATCCTGTTTCTTTCCTTTCTACTTGTGCCTACACCCACCAACCCATCTGTCTTCCCCTAACCCCACTTCATAAGAACACAGGGAGAAACAGATAAGAACGATTGGCGTAATACTCTGTAACGGTGAAGAATTAGAAGCCTTAAGCAAGCTTAAGCAAGCCTTCCACCAGTCACACCCAGCTGGAGACAGGCAGAGGCCCAGCACTTACTTAGTGAGATTGTGTTCCCATGATCCTTCGGTGCACTCTCCCTGAAGAAGTGCTTCTGTGTTGGGCCCAGACGCTCCCACTCCTCCCAGGTTAGAGACACGGCCACATCCTGGACTGTCACCAACCCCTGTAACAACATGAGACCTCCCCTCAGCACCTGCCGTCCCAGGGAGAGAGTCATTTCCTAGGCAGGAAGTCTAGGGGTCTGGAGAGGAGTCTGGAATTCTCAATGAGGAAGAAAGGACAAACTTTTTTCTCCTTCACATTCCTTAAGGTTATAGAAAGATAATGTATCCTGCCTGAGGACAGTCTCTGGATTAAACCTTCTGACTAATTCTGTTACCTTAAAATGTAAATTATGGGAGTAGGTCTGGTGAGGTCTTTACAACCTCCAGACATTCTTTGGATTCACTGGAGAGTATATAACTCCACTGCTAACACTACCAAGGGGGTACTCTTTCTACCCACTTCTGATGTCTGCATCAGAAGCTTTCTCTATCTCCTTTATATTTTAATAAAATTTTCTTATACAAAAGCTCTGGGCGATCAAGCCTCTCGTCTCTGGCCCCAGATTGAATGGATTGAATTCTTCTCCTCCAGAGGCCAAGAATCCTGGCGTCTTTGTGTGATTCAGCAACAACCTTTCATCTTAGGGGCTCGTCTGGGATTCTTCAGGACAAGATGGGAGCTAACAATTCCAGCCTCATCCTTTGAACTGTATCCTGAAAAACTGGGATAGTTTTAAGGGCTCAAAAAGAAGACACATGTGGTCTTCCTATGTGATACTGCATGGCCAGGGTATCCACTGGAGGTTCTCTTAAGTATAATACTATTTTACAATTAGACTGGTTCTGTAGAAAACAAGGGAAATGGGTAGAAGTAGTCTATGTGTCCTTTTTCTCTCTTCAAATAAGCCAGACTTATGTCCTAAGGGTATAGATTTGGGTATGACTCCTTCAGCTCCCTCCATTCCTCCTACTTTACTAGATGAGATGGTGGACAGGAGGCAAAGAGATAAAGAAAGCAGGTTTCTCCAGTCTATCCCTGGGGTCATGTGCGCAGAGCAGCCAGAGAGACAGCCACACAAGCTGTTGCCTCTTCATGAAGCACCCCCGGGAGAAAGAAATCAAATGGTAAGTGGAGACTAGTTTAAGGTTTACAAATAATAAATGAGGCTGTAGTTCCTTTACACCCTATGGTGCCTAATCCTTATACTCTATTGTCTGAAATCCCTGAAGGAGCCAAATATTTCTCAGTAATTGATTTGAAAGATGCCTTCTCTTCAGTGCCTTTGGCAGAGGAAAGTCAATTTCTATTTGCCTTTGAAGACCCTAAGCAGCCAGCTTCTCAGTTAACCTGGACAGTTCTGCCCCAGGGATTTCATGACAATCCTCACTTATTTGGACAAAGTTTGTCACGGGATTTACAAAACTTTTAATAGCTCCAAAGCAGTGGTGTTACAATATGTAGATGATATTCTGCTCTGTGCTGGGACAGAGAAAGCTCGTTCACGAGCCTCAGAAGATTTCTTAAACTTTCTGGCAGGCTGCAGTTACAAGGCATCAAGAGAAAAGGCTCAGCTTTGTCAACAATCTGTTAGATATCTGGGCCTAATCATATCAGAAGGGACTAGGGCCATAGGCCCTAGAGAATTAAACCTATACTAAATCATCCCCTAGGCTTCCCTGGTGGCTCAGAGGTTAAAGCTCTGCCTGCAATGCGGGAGACCTGGGTTCGATCCCTGGGTCAGGAAATTCCCCTGGAGAAGGAAATGGCAACCCACTCCAGTATTCTTGCCTGGAGAATCCCAAGGACAGAGGAGACTGGTGTGCTACAGTTCACGGGGTCGCAAAGAATCAGAAACGACTGAGTGACTTCACTTTCAAACCAATACTCTTGAGAGTCCCTTGGACTGCAAAGAGATCCAAGCTGTCCATTCTAAAGGAGATCAGCCCTGGGATTTCTTTGGAGGGAATGATGCTGAAGCTGAAACTCCAGTACTTTGGCCACCTCATGCAAATGAGTTGACTCATTGGAAAAGACTCTGATGCTGGGAGGGATTGGGGGCAGGAGAAGGGGACGACAGAGGATGAGATGGCTGGATGGCATCACTGACTCGATGGATGTGGGTCTCAGCGAACTCTGGGAGTTGGTGATGGACAGGGAGGCCTGGTGTGCTCGCAAAGAGTCAGGCATGACTGAGCGACTGAACTGAACTGAAATCATCCCCTACCTATGACTTTACGACAATTGAGAGGATTTTTGGGAACCACAGGCTACTGTCACATTTGGATTCCGGGTTATGGGGAACTTGCCCAGCCTTTGTATAAACTTATAGCTGAAACTTAGCAGGCCTGAACTGACAAACTGGTTTGGTCTCTAGATACTCAAAAGGCCTTACGGGTCTTCAGACTGCTCTCCTGCAAGCTCCCACTCCGTGCTTGCCCACAGGGTCAGAATTTAATTTTTTTGTCACTGAAAGAAAAGGTAAGACCTTGGGAGTTTTGACACAACCTTGAGGTCCTCACCAGCAACCTATTGCTTATCTAAGCAGAGAATTAGATGTAATTTCACGTTGGTGGCCCCACTGCCTAAGAGTAATTGGGGCAGCGGCTTTGTTAGCACCTGAAGCTTTAAAAATAATTAATGGACAAAACCTTACTGTAGTGACTTCTCACGATGTGAATGGAATCTTAGGTTAATATTTGGATGACAGACAGTAGGCTTCTTAAATATCAGACACTGTTATAGACCCTGAAGCCTTGGAATTAACTAGTTATATAACTCAGCTCTCAGCTTTTCAACAGGTATTAACAAAACTCCGGGAGCTGACTCCTGACCCAGCCTCTGAGTAAAGCAAGCCTCTGTTTGAGCCAGGAACCAAGGTCTTCATAAAAACACTGGGATCTGGGGGCCAATCCCTCGAGCCCCCTTGGGAAGGCTGGGCCTGATAATCTATGTGAGCCTACTTCTGCTGATTCCAAAAATCCTGAGTCTGCCATTTGATCCTCAAGACAATGCCTTCCTGTCCTGGGCTCACTCCTATGCAGCATTTCACAATCAGTCTAACTGCTGGGTTTGTGGAGCATGCCCCTCTTCATCAGTGGAAGGCTTCCCAGGGTGGACATCTCCACTTCAAGGAAAAGACTTTCTCCAAGTCTGCAAATACATTCAACAATTGCAAGTGATGCCTCTTCTTAAACTGATGACATCTAACAACCTTAAGATGGACTGATGTGACTATGGACATAATGTGCCTTTTCATTTTGATTTTAACTTGGTTTAATGACTACTTTGCCTTACGTCTATAAATGTATAATGGGGTTTTCTAACCCGTCTAAAAAGCTTTTAATTACAAATGGTTGTCCAAGCTCCTATGAGTGCCACAGCCTTCTCCAACTATTACTCGGGGCTCCTGGATCAGAGACTCTCAATATGAGGGTCAGGAGAATGTGCTGCCTCAACAATTTAGGGACCATGCCTCTAAACAGCAGGAAGTAGCTATGGAACGAAAACTATGCCCCTTTCCCTTGGCAACATAATTCTTCTAAAAAAGGGGGGAATGAGAGAGTCATTTCCTAGGCAGGTTGATAAGAAGTCTAGGGGTCCCCAAAGAGAGGGGGGTCTGGAATTCTCAAGGAGGAAGAAAGGACAAACTTTTTTCCCTCCACATTCCTTAAGATTAAATAATAATGTATCCTGCCTGAGGACAGTCTCTGGAGTAAACCTTCAGGCTAATCCTGTTATTTTAAAATGTAAATTATGGGAGTAGGTCTGGTCTTTACAAGGACTATACAATAATAATGTATCCTGCCTGAGGACAGTCTCTGGAGTAAACCTTCAGGCTAATCCTGTTATTTTAAAATGTAAATTATGGGAGTAGGTCTAGTCTTTACAAGGACTATACAATAATGTATCCTGCCTGAGGACAGTCTCTTTCTGACTAATTCAGTTATCTTCAGTTCAATTCAGGCGGGACCCCATGAATAACAGCACACCAGGCCTCCATGTCCATCACCAACTCAGACTCTCCATTGAGTCCGTGATGCCATCCAGCCATCTCATCCTCTGTCGTCCCCTTCTCCTCCTGCCCCCAATTCCTCCCAGCATCAGAGTCTTTTCCAATGAGTCAACTCTTCTCATGAGATGGCCAAAGTACTGGAGTTATCTGTTATCTTAAAATGTAAATTATGGGAGTAGGTATGGTGAGGTCTTTACAACCTCCAGACATTCTTTGGATTCACTGGAGAGTATATAACTTCGTTGCGAACACTAGCAAGGGGGTACTCTTCCTACCCGCTTCTGATATCTATGTCAGAAGGACAGCAACAGCCAGATAGAAGAGATGCGTTGGGCAAGGTCTGGTGGGGGAGTCCTAAGTTCAGGAGCTTCTCTCCCCTTGGAGGTGGGATGGGGGCAGGGTTGTGCTACCCTCCCACTTAAGTAGATTCACTTACCAACTGGGAAGCTCTCTGAAGCTCATACTCTTGTGATTTTATGGAGGCTTCATCATGTAGGCAGGAGCAATTATTAACTCCATTTCCAGCCTCTCTTCCTTCTCTGCAGTACCATTATCAATTGAGGGAGGAGGGAGGAAGTTATCTAAACCGTTAAAAAGTAAAAGGATGCTCACACTCAAAGTGGTGGGCAACTGCTCTTCTTATACATCGTTTAAGGACAGTTTCCAGCTTGACCTCTTTCTTTCCCAAACAATCTAGTTAGACACGAGGGTGTCTTACACTGAATAAACAATACTTCTGTGTCGGTTTTGTGCCGAAAGGTCTACAACTCAAGGACCTCTTCCTGGACGGATTTGTTACAGCTTCCTACAAAGGAAAGAATGTTTCATGCACATCCTAAAGTTCACAAAAAATGTTATAAGGAAGTAAAGAACTTCTGAAACCCATAGCATCCCTCACACCTCCATCTCCACTCCCCAAACATTTTCACTCACCTGGCGTGAGGTCCCAGCAGGCTGTCTCTGAAGAGACTGCACCACGGCGGCCGCCTCCTCCCCGCTCTGCGGGCAGTGCTTCCGCACCCAGGCTTGGAGCTCCTGGGGCAGGATGGTTAGGAACTGCTCCAGTACCAGCAGCTCCAGGATCTGCTCTTTTGAGTGAACCTCTGGCCTCAGCCATCGAAAACAAAGTTCCCTGAGCCGGCTCAGCGCCTCTTCCGGTCCGGCCACCTCCTGATAACGGAACTGCCTAAAATGACATCGGAAAGTTTCGGGATCCAGACAGTCCCCGGGCTGGTCGGACTCCCCACTTCCAGGGTAGTCTTCCTCCACTTTCACTATCCAAAGTCCATCACCTAGGGCCGGAGAGGCGACCCTGCTTTGACTTGCGGTCCAGCTCCAACTCATCCTTCTCCCGCTCGTGCGCACTTTCCCGGAGTTCCACCTTCAGCTGAGGTGACAGCAAACCCAGCAAAAAGCCGCAGAACACATCGGATCTCCCCAAAGAAGCGGCCGCCGACGGTCGGGTGCTAAATGAGATCCCACCTCCCCAGGCCCCTCCCAGACTCCTCCCACCCAGAAACCGCTACCCTACCTAGAAGCCGTCAAATCCCGCGACAAAAAATTACGAACAGCCCGAGTCGGAAGTGCGTCACTGGCTCCCTGCGGTGCCCACCCTTCGGGGCATTTCCGGGGGCTCTCTAGGTTCCTCGGAAAACTGACGTGCATGTCTGTGGTTTGTTATCGTTCAGTTTAGTTCAGTTTAGTCGCTCAGTCGTGTCCGACTCTTTGCGACCCCATGAATCGCAGCACGCCAGGTCTCCCTGTCCATCACCAACTCCCGGAGTTCACTCAGACTCATGTCCATCGAGTCAGTGATGCCATCCAGCCATCTCATCCTGTGTTGTCCCCTTCTCCTCCTGCCCCCAATCCCTCCCAGCATCAGAGTCTTTTCCAATCAGTCAACTCCTCGCATGAGGTGGCCAAAGTACTGGAGTTTCAGCTTTAGCATCATTCCTTCCAAAGAACACCCAGGGCTGATCATCTTCAGAATGGACTGGTTGGATCTCCTTGCAGTCCAAGGGACTCTCAAGAGTCTTCTCCA